>CAUYQG010022743.1:0-40144 GCA_963574415.1 Tarsius wallacei
CATGGGGGGTGGGTGGGGTAACTTGACTCAGCATCTCCTGGGCTCTCTCCCCTTTCCTTCCTCTCTGAGTGCGGTCATAGCTCCCCTGGTATCCAGTTCATGGTGGGGGAATGGGACCTTCAGCCTCTACCCTGACCTCCCAATCTCTTTCACTCATTGCTAGGGGTGAGGAGGACGTGACTAGGCCTTCTCTAGCCTCCTCTTTGGCCAAATCTACTGTATGTGTCTACCACCCAGCAGATGGCTCAGGGCAGGGGGTGGATCTTCTGGGGTCTCTGCACCTGCCATTATCCACCAGGGCTTGTGTACTTGGAGTGGTGCTCTCTGAGTTCATGGAGAGCAGCCCCAAAGCAATGTGTAGATCTCCCCCTTGGTCTTAAGATTCAGGCCTGCTGTTCTGTGGAGGCCGACCTGGAGTACTTTTCTGACCAGGCATTAGAGCTCTTCTCAGTCTCCACAGACTGCTGTTTCCACTTCAGATAGGATTGGGAAAGGCAATTCCTTTCCCAGCAAGAATCATAGTCTCCAGATCTCAGGACCTGGTGGCAGGGCCTTGCAACCTAGCCTGGTGCTGGAGGTGGTGGCTGTGAGTCCAGGTTCAGGGTGGTCTCTCTCCGTTGCTTCTTCAGGTCTCCGTCTCTGGCTCCCTCACTGTGTGTTCCCTGTGTGGCCCTCACTGCTGGTGTCTGGCCTGGTGCTGCAGTGGTGGGAATGACAGTCGCTCTGGCAGCTTCTTCCTGGGAAAGGCCTTCTTGATTTTAGAAAATGGAGCTCAGCTTCTGCACTCTGGGAAGAGCTAGGGTCCAAGCAGAGTAGCTGCGACACCAGTTGCTTCACTGGGAGAACCCTGGCCACTTGCTCCGAGTTCCCACTCAGTCTGCCTTTCACACACCCACTTACACGCATACATGCATGCAAATTAATCCATACGCTCATTCACTCACATGGGGACTCATGCAGTTTGACTGGCTGTGCCACCTCTTCTCCCAGTCATTGAACGTTAGGATTTTAACATATAAATTCTGGGGGTGGGGGATGGATGAAAACATCCAGAACTTAACAAAGATCAATATGCAAAAGGTAAAAAACCAAGTAGGAAAATGAACAAAGGACACGGACAGACCATTGGAAAACGATGACAAAAAGTATAACAAGATATTCCTTATTTGCTTATGAAATTTGTGAAGAATTTTGAAATGTATTATTCGGTAAGGGTAAGAAAAATTAAAATGCCCTCTTAGCATTAATGGGAATTTAAATGCTTACAACCTATGGAAAATGATTCAATGATAGTCATCACAAACCCAAAACATGCTTACCACTCAACAATTTCTCTTCTAGGGATTTATCCCAAGGAAATGATCAAAATTGTGTGTAAAGATTTATTAATAAATATGTTTATCCCAATGGTGTCTAAAATAATAGTAATTAAAATTACTAAAATCTCCAAAAAGGAGTCGGCCAAATAAATTATATAATAGAATATTATGTGGCCTAAAAAATTATGTTATGTAAGACTTTAATGACCATGGCAAAATATTCCCCATTTACTCTATGTTGCAGAAGGAAAAAAAAAAGAGGTTATATAACTTGATCCTAATTTTGAAAAAATTAGCAGTTGTGTACACATTTACAAATTTCATGATGGGAACACATAGATTCACTTGACAGTGGTTATTGAGGGATAGTCGGATTAGGGATTATTTTGAATTCATTCTTTGCATTTTGATTTGTTTTTCAAATCTGCTACGAAGAATTTGAAATAAAAAAAATAAACACACACTCCATTTTTAGTGGCCTAATTTCAGTGCCTGGCACAGAACATTTTTTCAGCAAGAGTGCATTTGAATATTTCAGAGTTGGAGTGGAAAATCTGGAAATTAGAGTGCTCATGGCAGTGGGGATGGTGCCATGACCCAGGTCCTCCAGATTTATGGCAAACTGGAAGACTCAGAGGCCACAGAGACAGTGAGCGTAAATCTGTAAACATCACAGAAGACTTCTCCTTCCTGTTCTCTGCTCCCCACCCTGCCTACATATACTCCGAGCCAGAGGAAGGAGTTTGGGACTTCACATGCACTAAAGGGCTGGTGAAACAGTGAGTGGGGCTGAGCTCTGATGCTGTAGAACAATCCACATCTTGTTCTCTGTGCGTACTCCCTAGCTGTTGTGACCTTGAGAAGCACTTTTTATGTAGAATAGGAGAAAAGTCTTTCATTCTTTAAGAAGCTGACAGATCATTCTTAACATTCAGATTCCTGGGCTCTTTCCCAGCTATTTTGGTTTAGTAGATTTAGGGTCGGGCTCTGACGGTGGGTGTTTTTAACAGTGCCCTTGGTTGATTCCGAGGCAGGTGGTCCGTCCCATTTTGAGAATGTTGAGGCTTTGAGTCTCCATCAATTTCACATATTTCCTGCTTCTATCATTTTCAGATCTCATGGGTGACAGATTCTGTCTGTGGCCCCCACAACCAGGCAGGAGGTCTGTGGAGGCTGAAGTAACTCCTTCTTGGATGATAATCCGTCATGTTGGCTTCTGACTAACCCCAGCTTAAAGAAGCCCTCTAAGATTTCCCAGTTTTGTGTTGTTCCGTGTGTAAGAGCAGGTACTTAACATAAATCCTGCCTATAGGTCTAACTACTGTGATGATATCCTACTTCAGTTGTCCTACACATCCTTTCTGAATCAGCTCTTCCTGAGGGTATATCTCGTTGATTCTGAGGGGTAATGGTGCAGGGATCCACCATTTGTTTCACTACTGCCTGAGACGCAGATATGGCTTCCGTTCATAACTCCCTTTTAATTGTTTCTTTCTAAGAAACTGGATGTGTCAGCCTTTTTCTTTGGCCTCTCAGCTCCCTTGGGCTTTAAGTGTAGGTTTGCATAAACCCACCCACCGAAAAAATCAGGTCAGTTCAGCCCCATATTTTGACTCATCTTCCTGTAGAGCTCCCTTTTCTTGAGCCTTCTATGTTATTGTACAACTTGATTAAGAAACAGCAGTTTGAGAGAGATTTGTTCAACACACTTCAGGTTTCAGGGAAAGTCCTACAAAGATTTTGTGTTTTCTCAATAGAAAGTTTCAGAGAGACCTTCTTTAGGTCACTAATAAGGAAGGCAAAAGCCAGTCTTAGTTGTCAAGAAAGAAATTGGTACCCACCTCTGTCTCTCAGGCAGGCTGTGGTAACCTGAGTTACCAATTTCCCTCCCTACAAGTCAGGAAAGAGAGAAAGCAATGGAGGATCCTTTTGCTTTTACCTCTGTTCACTTGCCATGTTCTGTTCACCACTCTTCTGCTACCTTTCTGTTTCAGTGCTGGTTGTGGTTTTCATTCTAGTTAAATTAGTTCTCTGCTTCTCAGATCTCAGCATTTACTGAGTTCAGGAGATTGGTTGTTATGTCTTCAAATTTGACCTTGATCTTGTACCTCTGACTTCAGAGATTCTCTGAGCCGGATACTATTTCCTGGTATTGGTGCTTAGCGTGGTGTCTAAGAGTGATGATACAATGTGATGTGCAGCGAGCCTATGTTTTAGTTCACAAAGAGAATAGATTAGATACTGGATGCCTCTATCTTAAAGCTATTGCTTTCAGAGCACATGATCAGAGTTCTCTAAGGAGATTTGGGCTCTGCCATGGTGAAATGTCTGGGGCTTTACTTCTGAAACTTTAATCAACAAATGTCAAAATACGATCTTTTATTAACTCTTCATGGTTGTATGTTTTATAGAAGAAAAAACAAAAGGCATGTGCTTCACTGGGACTGAAGAAAACTGAAGAGATTTTAACCTATGTTCTGGAGTTAAAAATTATTTAACCGAGGTAGTGGAAGCAGTGATAAAAGGTATTTTATTTCAGATTCATAGTGAGGCTCATGCAGAGTGACTGGGCAGTTAGCTGATCCCTGAGATGGACACACTGACCCATGCCATTTCCGCTCCTGGTAGCACATGTAGAATCAGATGGATTCTGTAGAGGAAATAATCAAAGGCCATACTTGGCAAGACCACTTTCTCTTTTTCCCGGTGGCCACTTCTGCCCAGGGTCTCATTCTCCTGCCATTTTCCTACATCATTCCACCTAAGTTGTCTGATTTTTTCTTTCCCTGAACTCTTGGAGCTTATTGTCCACAGTATTTATTTTCCACTGAATATTTTTAACCCTTTTTTTTTGCAGTGGAGAAAGGGTTTAATCTTGCAAAACAACATTATGAAGAGGACAGGAGATATTTCTCAAATCCACTTCCCCTAGAATTCAGAGTCTAGGATTTTTTTTTTTTTGAGTCAGAGTCTCACTCTTTCACCCAGACAGGAGTGCGGTGGCACGCTCACGGCCACTATAACCTAGACCTGCGGGGCTCAGGCTATCCTTTCGCCTCAGCCTCCCAAGTAGCTGGGAATACAGGCATGCGCCACCAGGCCCCGCTAATTTTTTGATTTATTAAGAGGTCTCACAAAGTTGCCCAGGCTGGTCTGGAACCCCAGGGAAAAGTGCTGAAATGACAGGCATGAGTCACTGTGCCTGGTCAAGGTTAGGTTTTGTTTTTTCAATTTTTAATATTAAAAATGTGGGGTACAATTCAGGGTTAGTTATACAAATGTTCATTTTGCAGGTACCCTTGTTGATGAGGTGTGTCCCCCTCCCCTGACAGTTTCCCACTATTGCCAGTTCTGCTCCCCTCTTACCTGGCAGTTTCCAACTACTACCAATCCCTTTTTTATAGTATTATGATCATTGTTCAAGATCCATTTATGATTGAGAACATGTGGTACTCACTTCTTTGTTTCTGTGATAGATCACTCAATATTATAGACTCTAAGTCCATCTGAGTTGCTGTGAAGTTTATAAATTTGTCCTTCTTTATGGCTACATAATATTCTGTTGTGTATATGTACCACACTTTTCTTATCCAGTCCTCTTTTGATGGGCAGCATGGTTGGTTCCATGAATTTGCTATTGTGAATTGTTGCAATAAATATGCACGTGCAGGTATCTTTTTCCTAGAGTGATTTGAGTTCCTCCGGGTATATTCCCAGCAGGAGGATTGCAGGGGCTGTCTCCCTGCTCTCTTGATGGTTTCTTTGGCTTTGCGGAAGCTTGTCAGTTTGAGAGGTCCTGCTTGTCTATCTTATCTCTTATGGCATGGACATTGGGGTTTTGATCAGGAATTGGTTGCCAGATCCAATTTCCACAAGGGTGTCTCCTGCATTTTCTAAGGTTCTTATAGTTTTGGGTTTTATGTTTAGGTCTTTGATTCATTTAGAGTTGATTTTTGTGCATAGTGGTAGGTTGGGATCTTGTTTTAATCTTCTGCATGTGGTTAGCCAGTTTTGATTCTCTTCTCCCCAGTGGATGATGGTAGAGGTTTTGTTGAAGATGAGTTGGTTGAGAAGTTGAGGTTTTGCTTATGGAATCTCAATCCTGTTCCAAAGGTCTATGTGACTGTTCTTGTGCCAATGTTTTGATTATTGTAGTTTTAATGGGTATTGCATTAAATCTGTAGATTGCCTTGGGTAGGATGGACATCTTTTTTATTTTATTTTTTGAGTTGCAGTCTCACTCTGTCACCCAGGCTGGAGGGCAGTGGCATGCTCCCAGCCACCGCAGCCTCAGCCTGCTGGGCTCTGGCGATCCTTCCACCTCAGCCTTCCAAGTAACTGGAACTACAGGCATGCGCCACGACGCCCGGCTAATTTTTTGATTTACTGTAGAGATGAGGTCTCGCCAAGTTGCCCAGGCGGGTCAGGAAGAGGGACAACTTAACAATGTTGATTCTTCCAATCCATGAGCATGAAATATTTTTCCATTTGTTTTTATCATCTTTGATTTCGTTGAGCAGTGTTTTGTAATTTTCATTGTAAAGTTCTTTCACTTCTCTGAGTAGGAAGAGGCCAAGGTACTTCTTTTTTTTGTGGCTATTATGAATGGGATTGTATTTTTTTAATTTGGGTGTCTGTTTGTTTATTGTTGCTGTATAGGAATGCGACTGTCTTTTGCACATTTATTTTATGCCTTGAGACTGCCAGATCCTTTATCAGTGCAAAGAGGTTTTTGACAGATTCTCTCAGGATTTTGAGGTATAGTATCATGTCATCTGCAAAGAGCGATAACTTAACAACCTCTTTTCTTATTTGGATACCCCTGATTTCCTTCTCTTGTCTGATTGCTCTAGCTAGGACTTCCAATACTATGTTGAACAGGAGGAGTGAGAGTGGGCATCCTTGTCTTGTTCTGGTTTTCAGGGGAAGTGGTTCCAATTTCTGTCTGTTTAGCAGTAAGTTGGCTGTGGGTTTCTCACAGATAGCTCTTGTTATTTTGAGATATGTTCCAACTATATTGTGATGCTTGAAGGTTTTTGTCAAGAAGAAGTGCGGAAATTTATCAAAAGCTTTTTCCTAATAATAACAATGATAATAACAATATTATCATGTGGTTTTTGTTTTTACAACTGTTGATGTATTCAGCTACATTTATGGTCTTGTGGATGTTGAACCAGCCCCTACATCTTGAAGATGAAGCCTACTTGGTCATGGTGGATGATTTTTGAGATGTGTTGTTGGATCAGGTTTGCCAGAATGTTGTTGAGAATTTTAGTATCTATGCTCATCAAGGATATTGGCCTATAGCTCTCTTTCTTTGTTATATCTTTACCCGATTGTGTATCAATGTGATGTTAGCTTCATAAAATGATTTGGGGAGAGTTCCATCTTCCTCGATTGCCTTGAATACTTTCAATAGGATTGGTATCAGCTCCTCCTTGTATGTTGTGTAGAATTCCCGTAAAACCTTCTGGTCAAGGACTTTTTTTGTAGGTAGTTTTCTAATGACAACGTCAATTTCCTGGGTTGTTATTGGTCTATTTAGGGTCTCAATTGCTTCTTGTTTCAACCTGAGGAGGTTGTATGATGTCAGAAAGTCCTTCATTTAGGCTTTCAAGTGTACATAGTAATCTCTGACAATCTTTTGTATTTCTTTGGGGTCAATTGTCACTTGATCTTTTGCATTTCTGATTTTGTTTGTTTGGGCTTTTTCTCTCTTTTTCTTGGTCACTTTAGCTAGGGGTCCATCGATGTTGTTTATCCTTTCAAAGAACCAACTTTTTGTTTTGTTGATTTTTTTGTATTATATTTTTGTCTTCTATGACCTGAATTTGGGCTTTTACTTTGGTGATCTGGATTTTTCTGCTGAAGTTAGGGTTTGGGTGGTCTTGCTTTTCCAGCTTCCTTAGATGATTTGTTAGACTGCTAACCTGTGATTTTTCTATTTTCTTCATGTGTGTTCATAGAGATATGAATTCCCCTCTTAGTGCTGCTTTCATGGCATCCCAGAGATTTGGGTAAGATGTTTCTTTGTTTTCAATTGTATCCAGAAGTCTTTTAATTTCTGCTTCAATTTCCATGTTTACCCAGGAGTTGTTCAGCATCATGTCTTTGTGGGTTTTGGGGGTACTTTGTTGATGTTTATTTTATTCCACTGGGGTCTTAAAAGGTGTATGGCAGTTTTTCAATCTTATGGAATTTTTTTATGCTTGATTTATGCCCAGGGATGTGGTTGATCTTAAAGTACATTTCATGTGGTGACGAGTAGAATATATATCTTGTGGTTGTTGGGTGGAGTGTTCTGTAGGTATCAATTAAGTCCATTTGGTCAAGTGTCGCATTAAGGTTCCAAATCTTGTTGATTTTTTGGTCTTGATTCTCTATGTAGTGTTATCAGTAGATTACGTAAGTCCCTAGCTATGATAGTGTTAGAGCCAACAGCTTTTTAAAATTTACTTAGAAGTTGATTTATGAAATTTGGTGCTCCTTTGTTGGGTGCATATATTTTTAGGATGGGAATTTCTTTTTTTTTTCTTTTCTTTTTTTTTATTTTAAAGTTGTGGAGTACAATTCAGGATTAGGTGTACAAATGTTCATTATGCAGGTACCCTTTTTAATGATGTGTGTGCCCCCTTCCCCAGGCAGATACCCACTGCTGCCAGTCCCACTTCCCCGCCTCCTTCTTGGCAATTTCCCACTACTGCAAATCATTCTCTTATAGTATTGTGATAATTGTTCAAGGTCCACTTATGAGTGAGAACATGTGATACTCAGTTTTTTATTTTTGTGAAATATCACTTAGTATTGTAGACTCTAAGTTCATCCAGGTTGCTGTGAAGTTCGTGATTTTGTTCTTTCTGACTGCATAATATTCCATTGTTTATTTGCACCACATTTTTTTTAGGATGGGTATTTCTTACTGATGGATTGAACCTTTTATCATTATGTAGTGACTTTTCATATCTTTTTAAATTTTAATAGCTTAAAAGGCATTTTGTTGAAATTAATATTGCAACTCCCACTTTCTTTTGTGTTCCATTTACCTGAAAATTTGTTTTCCATCCTCTTACTTTGAGTCTGTGAGTGTCCTTTATGGTGAGATGAGTCTCTTAGAGACAACATGTTGCTGCATCATAATATTTTATCCAATTTGCCATTCTATTTCTTTTCAGTAGTACATTTAGTTCATTCACATTCAGGCTAATTATTGAGATGTGAGAGTTTATCCCTGTCATGAGATAACTATAGAGTTTGTTGTTATTGTTGCTGTTTGTTTGTTTATTTGTTTGTTGTCTTTCTTTTGATTTTTGTGTTGATTAATGTGTGTTTTCAATCTTTTTTCTGCTTTCTTGGGAAGAGCATTGTCATTCTTTTTTTCTTTCTTCTGTGTTTAATACTTTCTTAATTGTTTCTTGTAGAGCTAGTATGGAAGTGGTGTAAATTCTTGGGGATTGAATGTCTGGGAAGGATTTTAATTCTGCATGGTTGATGAAACTTAGCTGGGTAGGCAATTCTTGGAAATTATTTGCCTTTGAGAACTTTGACAATTAGACTCCAATCTCTCCTAGCCTGAAGTGTTTGTAATAAGACTGTTGCTATTATGATTGGTCTTACCCAGTAGGTAGTCTGACCTTTCTCTCTTGCTGCCTTCAGGATTTTTTTTTATAACTACTTTGTGTTAGAGAATTACTATGCATTGAGGGGTTATTCTTCTCATTTGTTGTCTTGTAGGGGTTCTCTGAATCACTTTGTTTGAATGGTCACACCTCTGATAAGATGAGGAAAGTTTTCTTGGATAATTTCATGGACTGTTTGTTCCAGGGTGGTCTCTATCTCTCTATCTGCCTCAGGGATTCTAATTAATCTTAGGTTCAGCCTCTTGATATAATTGCTCATCTCTTGGAGACTTTGTCTTTTTAAGCTTCTTTTCTATGATTTTAACAGTTAGGGTTAGTTCCATGTTTTGATCCTCAAGCTCTGAGATTCTTTCTTCTGCTTGGTTAATTCTGCTTTCCATACTTATCAGTTTGTTATTTATTTCATTCACTGTATTCTTTATTGTTATTATCTCAGTTATCAACTCTTTCATTTTTTTCCCTCTTGTCTCTCTTCATTTCTATTTATTCTCTCTATTAATATCTTGATAGCTGGGTTTGTGGTTTGAGACCAGTCATTCTGGGGTCTCTTCATTGTTTGAGTTCCAAAGTCTGTATTCTCATTTGTTGTCCTCCTAGGGGTCTGCATAAGACTCATATTCTTTCTCTGGTTTTTCTTCATTTGTGAAGGTTCCCCCCAACCCTTTTTAACCTCTTCTTTAATTCTGTTGTTCAATGATGGGGGGGGTTGCTTTTACTTCTGTTTGCTCAATCTCCTATTCTTTATGTAGATCCTCTGACTAGGGGTAGACGGCTGTGCTTTTTGCAGTTTTGAGATTTAATTAAGGCGGGGATCTGTGATTCAAAAGCTATCTACACATTCTAGTATCCACTGACAGGTTTGTGAGCCCCCTGGAACCCACTTCCCACCACCTTATAACCTGGCCATGCAGTGGGGAGGGTGGTGGTGGTGTATGTTTGTTCCCTGAAAGCAAAATGAGATAAGAAAAAGGAAGATAATTGAAAAGGAGAGGAGAAAGATGAAAGGAAGGTGGAGAGAGAGAAGAAGAAGAGGAAAAACAGACAGGTGTACCACCTAATGAATAAGCAGAGAAACAAAGACAGAACCCCCCCAAACATACTGACAATCATACAAACAAACAAAACCCCCCGTTGATGTACTTTCCCACAGAAATACCCATGCACAAATAGAAATTCTAAAAAAAATTTAAAATAACAGAAACAAAGCAAGTAAGAAAATATGAACAAAAACACAAAGAGAGAAGAAGAAAAAAAAAAACCAGAAAGTAAGATGAAAAACAAAAAAAAAAACATAACAAAACAAAAACCAAATTCACTCTATGGCTGTTTCTGTGACTTCAGGTTCCTTTCGGCTGCTGCTGTGGCATTAAGTAGCAGCTCCAGGCTCCAGCCTGTCCTCTCTGCTCTCAGCACAGGTTAGTAGGGTTGCTTTCAGCGTGGGTCAGATGCCCCAGAGACTACCGTGGGAGGAAGATGGATCAGATCTGGACTCACCCGACTCTTCTGCTGCTGCCGGTGCTGCCAAATCTCCCACTCAGATCTGATGTGTCCGTGCCTGTTCCAGCAGGGGGAATGGGCATCTGTCTCTTTGAGTCTGATGAAGGGATAGCCTCTGGGTCTCAAGTTGGAGTCTGGGCAGAGCTGGGCAAGGCAATGCAGGTCTCTGCTGGTCCCAGGACAGAGGAGATGGCTCTGGTCGGCGTATCCTCACCAGCAGCAGGGCTCCGTTTCAGATTTCCCTGCCCTGCCTTCTCCATGGTTCCTGCTGCTCATGCCCAGTCTGCTGCTGCAGGTGATGGCACGGGCCAGATGCCAGTGGTGAGCAGCAGCTGTTCTCTGCTGCTTCTTCTTAAGAGAACCCTGAGAATGGTGGATGATCCTGCATGCCAGGTGCTTCAATCTCAGTGTGGTGGTGGGTTGCAGTCACCTCTGGAGGAAAGCTCTGTGTACATGAACCCCTCTGCCCTCAAGTGGACTTTCACTCACCCACCGCACACACCCACTCATGTAGAGAGTCCTTACGGACACCTCGCTTTTGCGGAGACCTCATACTTTGACCTGTTCCTTCATCATCTTGCCTTTAACTTCCCATCCTTTTCTGTTCCTGATCTCTGCAATTTAATTTTGATCATTTTGAGAGATTGTTCCATATTGTTCTTTGTATAGTGGGGACGAATTTTCCAGTCTTTCTTGCATGTGTGCGTATGCCTCTCTGCACATCTCATTTTCCATTCCTCTGTCCTGCATCTTGTTCCCGAGAGTGGAGGGAGCACTCCTCTGAGAGTTTATCATCAGAAGTCTTTTGTTTGCTGACACAGTCACTGTGTTTTGAAGTATTTACTTTGTCTGCCGTATTTACTTTGATACTTCTCACTCCTTTAGATTTTTCTTCTTCAGATGTTAGTGTTCTCTGGGGCTTTCTTGATTGAGGCCTGAACATCTCTGGTATTGGAGGGGGTAAAGTTATTTATGTTAGATTGAGTGTGTGTAGCTAGAGATTTTAGATGGAAGCCCAAGCTTTATCCCCTGTTTATTAGAGAGCCCTGAATGGGTCTTTAGCTTAATACTCTTATAACACAATCTAGACTCCACCAGTAAATCTTAACACTGAATGAATAAGCCAATGAATCAAGCAATGAAGCCAAGGAAGGTGATCTTTTGAGATGCATCTTAAAGAGTGCTTTGAATGTTTGACAGTAATGGATGAAAACATATTCCCTGTGTCTAGGAAGGGCTGGCCTAAGGCAAATTTGTCAAGCAGTTAGCTTGGTTGTCAGGTGTCCTATTTCTTGCTCAGTTATCTAGTTTCTAATCCTGCTATCAGGCGGTCCAGATTCTTCCTGTTTTTTTTTCTGTTATTTTTCCGTTCAGAATTACCCTCCCCCTAAGACACATTCCTTGTCCACCAATAAGGTGAAATAAGTTCCATGTTTAGAATATAGTGTATTTTGAGGTGCGTACCTAAACCCACAGGAAATACACTTGTTGTGGGGAGCTGGAAGATCTCACTGGGGTTGTTGATCCGTGGGGATTAGGGGAGGGAAGGAATAATCCCACTGTTAAGTGGAGCTTGGGGCAAGTTTCCAGTATTTGATATAAGACTGATAAAGTTGCTCTGTGTCTAACATGGATGTCTTGTGTAGAGGATAATGTCAGCTTTCTCTGTGAAAGGCAATGAGATTACACATGTAGGCATTAAGGCAGCTGTCCATGTAATGTGATCTGGATAGCAACAGCGTTTTGTTGAAAAGTAATTCCTCTGTTGGCCTGTAATTGTGCTTGGAATGTCCACGCTTCTCATCCTTATGGATTTAGGTACATTTTGCAAAGCCCTTATTAAAAAAACAACCAGATTAACTGGGAGGCAATGTACAAGGAAATACCTTGATGTAAGAATGGGGGTCCATAAATTTATGAACACCTAGGGAACACAGGCATAGGTTACTTGATAAAACATTGTTACCTATGGCTTATCCTTAGGAATGGAGCAAAGGTCTGGTCAGTTTTGGGGGGCTAGTATATTGCCAGAAGGGCACCTATCTGGAGATTCTAGGAATGAGTAAGAGATGTGAAGTTTTGGGTATTTGGGGAAGGAAAGGATCAGGGAGGATGCCTAAGTAGAAATTGAAGCCCAAGGATAATCTTGTCTAAGTTCAGAATTTTTCCAGCCTTTATTTTTTTCTGTGGCTATTTTTATTTCTGTTTAAATATTTGGAAAGTGAATTAACAGTTCATCCTAAAAGAGAAACTTTAATTATTTGAATATTAGATCATATTAGATTACCAAACTGGTTATCTCAGGCTTGTAACAGCCATTCATTCAGATTAGTGAGCTCTATGGATTGACTGTCTATAGTACTCAAATGAATGATCTGATTGATATATACCTTAAAATAGCTCCATAATGCCCATGGAAAAAGAAAATGGCCCTTCAAACCTGTAGCTTAGATGTAGGCTGGCCATACATTTTCTCTGCAAAAAGCAAGGGAGAGAGTGATTTAAATATCTTGTTATGATGGTTAATTTTCTGTGTTAGCTTGACCATGCTTAGAGATGCCCAAATAGCTAGTAAAATATTTCTGAGGCTTTCTGTGAGGGTGGCTTTGGAAAAGATTAACATGTAAATCAGTAAACGGAGTGAAGATCATCCTAATCAACTTGGACAGGTGTCATCCAATCCACTGAAGACCTGAATAGGACAAAAAGACAGAGGAAAGATTAATTTGATTTTTCTGTTTGACCTGGGATGTCTGTCTTCTCTTGTCCTTGGACTTTATTGCTTCTAGTTCTTGGTCCTTCAGACTTAAAATTACACCATTGCCCCGACCCCCACCATGAGATTCCCTGCCTCCATAATCACACGAGTCAGTCCCTCATAATCAAACTCTCTTTCTTTGTTTCTTTCTCTCTGGAGAACTCTGACTGAATCATTTAAGAAATTAAAGGGATGTGCGTGATCGCTTCTTTGGCTACATGAAGACCTGACACTTTGTTCAAAAGAAGTGGTATGACATCCTACTAGTTTTTCATAGCCTCAGTTAAAAGGGCTAGTTTTTCAGCAAGGCATTGTACTGCCTTATTTCCCCAGTGAGGGATGGATAAGCTTATTAGTTTTGTTATGGAGGGTCCTATTGCTTTTTCTCTGTTCTTTTTCCCACAGTGCTCTCTTTTTTGTTCAACTGAAGATGATATACTTATCACTGTATTCGCTGTGATAGGCTAAGCTGTGCTCTAGTATTAAACATGCCTGAAATGTCAATGGCTGGGAAAAAAACAACAACTTTATCTCTTGCTCATGTGCATCTGATGTGGGTCAGCTAGGTTTTCCTTCCAAATATGATGTGATGCCTATGTGACACAATCTCTGTCATTATCACGTAAAGACCCTTAGATCAGAGATGGTACCTGGGGACAAAAAAGTCCAGGCTTATTTGATCAGGGATTGATCTGGGCCTGAATCCCAAGTATCGGTCTCTGAAGATAACTTCATGGGACTGTGAGGAGAATGAAGTGATGTGACACTTATAAAGCTCCCAGCTCAGTGCCTGGTTCAGTGCAGAAACTCACCAAATGCTACTTCCCTCCACTTCTTGTGTCTGACTCTACTTGATACGGTGTTGTGAACAATGGGGACAACATCGTAAGCTGGCTTCTTTCCTTCATGCTTGGAATAGATTCCTTTTTGGCAGCTGCTAAAACTTTCAGGTTAATTCCTTCAATTCACTCCTTAGTTTATCTCTAGACTTAACATTTGCTGCCATAAACAGGAGTATCTCTGACCGTGAGAGTGCAGAGCTAGAGAAATAAGCATATTGCCTTTTTCTAATTAATTTGGCTACTCCATAGGGCGACTTTAACTAGCTATGATATGCGGAGAGATGAAACATTCCAATTATTTTTCTATAATGCTATAATCCTTTTACAAGTGCTTCTCTCTGATGTATAATCTCCTAAATCAGATACTGAAGGACAAATACCAGCTTTGATTTGACAAGCCTCTCCTTCTCACCAAAGGGGGAGAAACAGCCCACCGGAACCTTGATTCTCTCAACAACTGTGAAGCAGTCCCTCCAAAGCTAAGTCTTTCTGCTACTGAGCTCTGAGTACTCCTGTGCTTGACTTGTCTCCTACAGGGGCCACCACTGATGATGGCATTTGGATTCAGTGACTGTTTTCTTTCTGACGAGCGTGAACAAGGCAGGAAATGGGGTGGGAGTGACATGGGAGGAGAAAGAGCAATCAAGAGGGAGAAAAATTTGTGGTAGAGGCAAAGGGGCAGAAAAAGTAAAAGGGCACAGAGAGGTGGCGAGTGATCAACTTGTAACACATCAGCTCACACAAAGACACAAAACAAGATGGCCCGGGAGCGGAAACCAGCTAGAGATGAAAACAGAAACCCTGCCCTTGAATTTTGTGGTACTAAGCAGTTGGTTTTGTGTCCTGGGTCTACCATTTTCTAACCGTGTGCTTTTAACTGCCAAAATAACGATTGTGAGACTTCGTTAAAAAATGAAAAGAACCACATGAAATTGAAGGCACCATGCAAACATGAGTCATTTTCGTTATTTTGCAGAAATGTAGTTGGATGCATAGAGTTAGACTGGGAAACAGCAGGAGAGACAAAGCGTATATTCATTTAGGAAAGTTTCTGGATGTAGACATTATATATGACACGTTTAGTGAAGAGTCTCAACTCATTGGGAGTATAAACAGGAAGCAGTTTTGTTTTTCTGAACAACTGCCGCCAGCTGTGCGCTGTTCCACATTTTGTCTGGCAGCAAGATTCCTTATGGCTTCAGTCTGATCTCCTCATTTCTCTGACAGTTTTTTTTTTTTGTGAACAAAGTGGTCTCCGAGAAGTTCTGTGAGATTCCGTCCTGATTATTTGACAACTTCATCCTCACACATAAGTCAAAATTATTCTCCACTTCTTCCACCTCTGCCTTTCTCCACAGGAGCAGGAAGGAGAGAGGAGACCCAGGATCCTACTTACACAGGGACGTCAGTGCCCTCTCCTAGACTGGTCCATACCATCAATCCAGTTGCTGGCCTACGGGCCGATGTGATTGGTTTTGATAAGAGGCTCACTTCCAAATTACTCTTTGGGTACTTTCTGTGAAGGTCATGTCTTCTGGTTGGCCCTCAGCTGGGGGCTTCCCAGGAGACTCTTCTGAACAAGGCACCTGTTTAACTCAGGATGGGAAGTAGCTTCTTTGAGGAGACTGCGGCCCTCAACAATGGATACATTCTAAGCTTTAAAGTGGGGAATTTTCATCTTCTGAGCTGTGTATGTAGTTGTCAAAACCAGGAAGATTGAGGAGGGGAACCTAATCTTTCTGGAGTTTAATATGTGTATTGAGATGTAAATACATAAGAAGTACACAGTAAACTCTAGTGGGATCTCTTTTCTCTCTCTCTCTTTCTTTTGTTTTTACCTAAAGCCATCCACAGAAAATCTTGAAATCTTTTTATAGACCCAATTCATTTCACGTTTGTTTGATGACCACTTATGTACCTGAATTGTGCTCCACGTCTTTAAAATAAGAAAAATGAAACTTGTTTTCTGTCATTTGACAGAGATGATTCCTTTTTTCATAATTCTATAATGTCTGTTATTAAATTTGGTATTGTGGCAATCCAGTGATGCTGAAAATGTTCCATCATGGGATGTTGAAAATGTCCAAAGGTGGCCATGACGGAGAATTCTGCAAAGGAGATGATCTGGAATGCAAGACAAAAATCTGGCCTGCAAGTTGGAAGTTCCTTGTACATGATGTGAAGGAACCTTAACTTGATGAAATGGAACCTTGTGGTTGACAATTTTAAGTGAATCATGACCACTTCTTAAGTTTTGCAAATTTATTGTACCATGAGTCTGCCTATTCAGATTTGGGTTTTGTAAATGGGTTTTGTAAAAACGCCTGTAATGTTTCCACTGTAACGATTCTGTTCTTGGACACGTTTCTGTTGGTTCCATACAACTCTAGAGCCATCTTTTCCTTGAAAGTAAAGTAAATATCCACATTTACTGCCAAACTCAGCAGAATGTGCTTTCCTAGATGAAGGATTCTGAATCCCCTGGGTACGATCCATCCATTGATTCCCTTTGGCCCTGCAAGTCTACTCACTGTTATTTTCTGACCATTAGACTCATGGTCATTAGAAAGATTTCGTTGAGGAATGCTTGTTGATGACAAAGTCCTAGGAATTGAACTGGAAGCAGAGAGGCCAGCCATAGGAAGGGCCTCGGGGTCACCACTTCTTCTGCTCTGTTTTTTAATTTGTGCAACAAACTTCTTTTCTGTTGATACTGTTCCATTAGGAAGATTCTGCAGAGACATCCACTCGTAAATCAGTTTCACCCCAATCAAAGAATTAGAAAACCTAGTAGTTGGAAGAAGCCTTGGAAAGTCTAGTGATCTTCTCTGTGTTCAATTCCCCCTCCAGTATCCTGAAAATATATTTTACCATCTGCATGGACAGCTCCAGAGATGGACACCTACAACCCAAGGGGCAGGTCACTCACGGATCCTGAAAATGCATCCTTCTGAGGAACCTAATCTACCACCCGTCTTTTCTACCCTTCAGATCTTGAATGTAGATCTCATTTTCTCTCCCTTGGATTTCCTTTCCATTTCATTCTTTCCCTTTTGACAAGTGCTTATTTGATGAAAGTTCAAGGCACCGTGATTTTGGTTGTTCTGCTCATCTGTATTCACTCTAGGTGTCATTCCTAATATTCCAGAAATGGTCTGAAAGCTCAGAACAGAACAGAATCACATCTTCTACTCATTAAGACCTCCAAGTTTTCTTTTGTCCTCCTGTCTACCTTTTTTAGATGTAAGTTGTCTCTCCCTTGCACCTGTGCAGTTGAATTTTGGATACAAGGACCAGATCTTCCATTTGTAGACACCAAATTTCATACCGTTAATTTGTTTTAGAAACATTTAAACAAATTTATTACATAAACTACCTAACCTACTTCATATTTTTTTTGCAATTCCTGAGCTTTGAAAATAATCTTCTTTTCTAATTAAGAACACCATTTCAGGTGAATACATTTTTTCTAAGGATTTGCATCTATTTCTAAAATTTTGTTCTATGTGAGGATTGGTTTACATTCTTCTCTCTTATCAGTCACTCAAGAGAGACTGTTTGCAGAATTAGAGAAATTTTTAGATTTAAAAAATTGTCCCTAATATAACGTATTCTTTTTTATACTTCTAAATGTTCACTGTTTGCTCTTTTGACACAAGAATTTAAGCACGACTTGTCTGATATCATCTGCATTCTATACATGCTTTGATGGTTTTTAAAAAAATTTGTCTTCTTCCCTGTTTAATTTTAGATACATTGTGGTTACATTTTGTATTATTTCCTCCTGTTTCCCTATCTCCCAGAATGCTTATGAGTAGATGATTATGTCTCCTTGATGCATTTTCAGGGTTCTCTATGGTCTTTAACCTTCATTATTGCCTCAGTAGGGGAGGTGATTTCCTCTTTTCTCTGGCTTTTTTCGTGTCTCAAATTCTAGAAATCTACCTTTTGGTGTTTCTATCTGGCTGTAAATGGTTTCCATTTTACTGTTTATTTCTTTTACTATCATCTTACTCTGAATTCTTTTCAGTACACAGACCCTTAAGGCTTCCTGCCTGAACTGACCTACAGCGCCTGTGCAGCGCAGTGTCTGTGTCTCCTGCAGTGTCTGTGTTTCAGCCATTTTCACCCTCTCTGTTGGTTCTTAATCCTTGCCTCAGACTCACTGTGTCTTACCAAGACACACTCTTCATGACCTCCCTCCTTCTCTCTCTCTCCTTTTTCTTCCCTTCTCCTTGCCTTTCTCTCTTTGTGGTAATGTGTGTACGTTTAATTTTCTTTCTTAGGTCTTTTAAAAATTATTTTGTAGAGTGATGGTGAGATGATGGCTAAGCCCCCACATTGAGTTTACTTAGCATCTTTAGTGGAGACAGTCAGTGTTCATCAACAAACTTGTGTTCCTTGATATTTCTCAAACTCTTTGCATTTAAGATGGCCATGTGAGGAGTTCTGGTCCCACAGATGTCACTCCCAGGCTGAGAGTAGTTCAGTGTCTGCTGTGCCTTCCCTGTACTGTCTTCCCCACCATCTGTGACTGGCTTATCCTTCACGTGACCAAGATGCTACCAATTGGTAGAGCCATGCAAAGTTGCCTTGCTTGGTAAATGATAGCTCGAGGAAAGCAGCCCAGTGCACGTCACACTGTGCCTTGGGTGAGAAATGAACTCATTTTATGTTAAGCCACTGAAATATAGGGTTTGTATGCTCCCTCAGCATAGACTAACCCACCACAATAAAACAGCCATCAACTGGCACCTTGTCACAGCTGATTCTGTGATGGGCACGTGAAGAGATAGCTTAAAGTTCATGTCACTCATGTCCATTTGAATATGAAGACCAGGGACACAGAAGCTATTGGTGAGCTACTGGGTTTGCATGAGTCATGGTCAGGATTTCAGGTATCTTGCATTGAAATGCTTTCTAGGCCTTTCAAAAGAATCATCTCTTTTTCCTCCGATCACACTTCTGGAAAGTTGGTCTTTCAAAACACAAGCACCGAAGCACTTTCTTTTCACAAGATTATCTCTGATTTTAGACTCAGACACCAGTTTTCAAAAAAAAAAATCTATGAAAACCATTTCTCCTTTCCAAACCCTTACCAAAGCCCCTCTTGTTTTAGACTCTCTCCCGCTATCTCAGAAATGCCATTTCTTAGTTCAGAATGCTGGAGGCTCCCATTTAGATGTGTGGTCAAATGTGTCCGACAGCTGTCTTCCCTAAATTGGGCTACAGCAGCTAAAAAATTTCCCAGAGAAGAGCTGGGCAGATTTTTGGCTTCAGGGAAGTCCTGTGGCGGCTCACAACTTTGATTTCCCACATGGCGGCAGCAGAAGGTGCACGGAATAGACAAGTGCTACTTTCTAGGTGACCGTGTACTGTCTGGACCATGGTCTGAGAGAAACAGGCTTTCATGATGGTTCGGACACATACTTTATTCCTCGTTTCTTGTAACCAGTGTCTTTCTGAGGCAAGTGAATATCACCAGAAGATGAAGAACCACGACTTATGGTTTGGTTCCAAATATAATTGCACAGACACTCAGCAGACAGAGCTTTGTTATCTTTGGAAGCTCTCAATCCTGGTTCAACCAGACAATTGCATCTTCAGACTCCAGGGTCCGGCCTCCAGATCTGTTTCTTAAACCACCTAAAGTTAATGATTTGTAGTAGCCGTGATAAAACTTTCAGCGATAATGAAATGTTTCATCTCTCGCTGTCTCTTAAGGAGGTAAAGTAATGTTTGATTCTCTCTTATTAAGGAAGGTAGACACGAAGCTCTGAAAATAGTACATTTATGCTACTGGCATGAAATCTGGTCTCTTTTTTCAAAATGTAATGATATTTTCTTAGGCAAGGATTCAGCACCAGGGATGGCTTTTAGCAGCCTCTTCCCTTTGATCATTATAATTGAATAATTATCATATACACTTGAATGTTCTATTTATGCTAATGCGTTGGTTATAGAGAATGACACAACACTGTTCAGATTATTCTGACTGCATTAGGAATGAAATAAAGGCCACATTGAGGTAATTTCCTTTCGTTATTTTTGTAATTATTTTCTTGGCTGTAATGCTTCTAAAGCTCTTCGTGTTCAAAGCTCGTATTTACTGAACAACATTTTTCTTTCTTGGGATAGATCATTGTTCATAAAGCCCACAAGGCTGGGAAACATTCAGTATTAACCCTCCCTCTGCTCATCAGTTAGAATTAGTCTCATCTCTTGGCAAAAGAGACTCAAACTAAATAAGTTAGAAGTTTATTTCTCTCTAACATGGAAGTATGGAGGCAAACAGGCTGGTATGGTGTCTCTGCTTTACAGACTGTGAGAAATCCAGGTTTCTAACGGTTGGATCCACTGTTTGTGCCTTTTATTCCTAATGTCAACCAATGATGCAAGGTAGCTGCACTGGCTCCAGCTATCAGGTTTACATTTCAGTCTACAGAAATGAGAAAAAGCTATTGCAAGGGGTGCAAGCCAATTTGTTTTTAAGGATGGTCCCTGGAGATGCCACACATCATTTGTATTTAGACATAATCCGTTTTATCTGCCAGAACTTAGGCATCTAGCCCTGTATAATTGCAAAGAAGGCTGAGAAGTTTGGGGTGCCCTCTGCCTCCAGTCAGTCATAAGCTTAGCTAAAAAAAAATCCAGGGTTTCATTACTGTGGAAGAAAATAGAGCGTTTATTGGTAGTCATCCAGCAGTGTCATTCTCACTGTCCTCAAGCCCTTGAATGAGCCAGAGGGATGTGGGATGGAACCTCATTGAGAAATACTCTAAATGTGGCTAGTAAAGGGTCATTTGAATTCCGCTCCAACTGCTAGCCTGATGGGCAGTTCATCTTGGCCCTCTGGGGAAAGAAAGTTCTTTCTTCCAGTCTACATTTCTTATGTAGCCCATTCATATTCTTTTTTTTTTTGAGTTGGACTCTGTCACCCAGACTGGAGTGCAGTGGCTGCTCCCAGCCACCACAGCCTCGACCTGCTGGGCTCTGGCGATCCTTCCGCCTCAGCCTTCCAAGTAGCTGGAACTACAGGCGCGCACTACCGCGCCAGGCTAATTTTTGATTTATTGTAGAGATGAGGTCTCGCCAAGTTGCCCAGGCGGGTCTCGAACCCTTGGGCTCAGGCAATCCACTCACCTCGGCCTCCCGAAGTGCGGGATTACAGGCTGAGCCACTGAGCCTGGCCCATTCATATTCTTTAAGGCTTTAATGCTTTGAAAAAATGCAAATATTAATGGCTCAACTTGCCTGATGTGGTATATGAATGCAGATGTTGGAATCAAATAGAACCATATTTAATTCTGGCTCTGTCATTGATTAGGCGAGTGAATATTAACAATGAATATGAAGATTTCGTATATGTGTAGTAAATTATATAACGTTTCCAAAGTGCAAAGTTGGTGATTAAACATCCCTTTTTTTACCTTTCCCTACTAACCATGTACATAACAGCTCCAATTAGATTGTTATATTAGCAGAGCACTGGGCCCCAAGCAGATGTAACCAATGATAGGTAAATTTTGATAGCAGATGGTCAGAATTATTCTAGGGAAGAGCGGAAGCTTTCTGGGAGGGCTGGATGTGTCACTGTGGGTTAAGGCCTTAGGCAGGATTAGAACTCCCAACTGCATCCAGGAGCACATTTATTTTTGACATGTTGTTGTAGTTGTCTTTATCCAGTAATTTTATCATGAGAGCATTTTGATGGAATCTAAAATACAAACCCCAAATCCTTCACTTTTGAAAACTGTCAGCAGATAAAACCAGTATTCATCTGGAGTGAACTTCGGAGTGTGTTTGAACAATGTGGCGAGTGTCAAGAATAAGAGTATGACTCAAGGATGAAGCAAGGATCAGGGATAACAGTTGCATGCTTCATTTTTAACAATAAAGAAAAGCAGTATTTTTACTGTTTGTCTTGGGTGTTTCCAAGCATACTGCAGCCTCATCAACTGAGTCTTTTCAAAATGTCCTGCTTAAAATGAGTCTTAATGCTGAATAAGCACAGCCTATATTGCCTTGGAAAAAGGCTTAACCATTTAGGAAGGATGCCATCTTCTAGAAAATCAGGAAATCATCAGTGGTGTTGAAGAGGAACACCAGGACCTAAAGATGTCTTTCCAGGAACTTAGGGGCATCAGAGTGCTGCATTCTTTAATGTGTGTCAGTGTCCATGCTTCCTGGCAGTGTTCCTGTGCTTTTGAATTTGTGCAATGACATATGCTGTGATTTAAGGCGAAGTTGGCCTTGAGTAGTTTTTACCCCATAAAGGACAGTTGCTGAAGGATCGCTCCCTTCTCCCTGTGTTACAGCTACCATCTCCATGCTGTATCTGAGGTCAGTGAAGCAATGATGCATTAACCATGCCTTTCAGAGCTGGACAAATCCTTTCCTTGATAAACTAGGAGTGTATGAGCAAGATAAATGCCCCAGAAGGGAGAAGCTATCCACGTTCCTGAAAGAAAAGCATCCCGACAGACGTTATGAAAAGGACATAGAGAAATTCTGCTCCGAAGAGTACTTTTTTAGCCTTTAGAATGGTGCTTCCTACTATGTTTCACTGTGTAAAAGCCTTCTGTCTGGCAATGCCTACACATTGAAGAGGAAAGCAAAAAAAACAACAAAAAACAGACAAACAAAACAAAACAAACAACAACAAAAACAGAGGAATGTGGCTATAGATCTTATCCTTGTTATAATGTAAGGCGAGACTCTTTGTGACCCTAAATGGGAATTTAAGGAGTATAGTAATGTAGCCAACATAAGAAGAAATATGGTGAATTTTAAACATTACTGATATATGACACTGAACTTACAGGATTACAACTGAGAAAGCAGTGAAGTGAGGATTTTTGAAAATAAATAAGTTAAACTGTCAGCTCCTACCTTTGTGAGTTACAAATTGTTCTTGTATAAGAGAGATCAGTTCTAGTGTTGTGTATCATAATTGTGAGGTGTAAATAAAACATTATGGCAATAAAAAGTCATTCAACTTTTGTGTAAAGAAATAAAAATGACCGATTGCCTACCATAAATTGGGGTGCAGCCATTACGTGAAGACTATGTTAGGCCAGGAAATAAAATATGTATAATATATGGCCACTGTTTTCTAAGTTCAAATCATATGTGAAGGTTTATCGTACAGGAAACTGTGGGTAAAACCCATAACCCTGAAACTAACTGCATTAATTTGTTGAATTTATATGGAACCTCAAAAATACATACTTTTTCTTTAACAGATACAAAACCTATTTTCTTTTCTTTTCTTTTTCTTTTTTAACCAACTAGGGAAACAATTTGAACTAGATCTGAACTTAAGTATATTCAAAATTCAAAGAAATAAAACACTAAATCTATGTCCTAGATCAAATAAAAACTGTTTTGGTCATCTCTGGAGAACGTCAGCTCCTCAAAATATTATCATAGGCAAAGTTCATTATTAGATAGCAGAGCAGAGGCAAATTGTGCAACTCCTTGCTCTGGTCTTAATTTTTTTTTAAACCATAGGAACTTTTCTTTTAAATTCATTTGACTCTGGGACCCCTTTCAGCATTTATATTTTCATTTAATTGTCATACTGCACATTTCACATGATAAATATTTGCTTTATTCTGACAGAGTTCTTATTTCTCTAATATTTGATTTCATCTTGGGCTTTCTTGTTGGCTTTTAATTGAAAGCTTCATTGAGTAAATATGCTGTACTCTGGAGTCTAGATTCATCAATTCATAGCGGGCACAGTTTGCTCGTGCCCTGGGATGTTATGTTTATTGATTGCTACTCTGAAGATTTAGACAGGAGCTCTCACAGAGTGAAGATGGTGGAAAACAGTTACAGAGGAAAAGGCAGAGAGATCTGGAAGTGGATAACATGCCTCTTTTTATAAGGGTTTGCATGTGTTGAAGAAGTCAGGAAGTTTTTTTTTTTTTTAAATTTTTACCATGACAAGTGCTGTTTTGCTTGGATGCAAGAGCCATCTACTATCTCTGATCAATCATCAAAGTAACTTGCATTATTAGCCTGGCATGGTGGTGTGCACCTGTAGTTCTGGCTACTTGGAAGGCTGAGGTGGAAGGATCGCTGGAGCCCGACAGGCGGACGCTGGGGTGGCTGTGAGTGTGCCACTGATCTCCAACCTGGGCGACAGAGTGAGACTCCAGTTCAAAGCAAAGCAAAACAAAACAGCCATTGATTTATATTCCCACCAACTTAAACAACAACAAAACAAAACAAAAAGAAAAACAAGCACCAAAAACATCATTGGGAAATTATTAGGACTAGGAGAGCAATAGCAGGACAGACACTTGCACATCTTTAAAAGAATTTTTGAAGCATTCAGACCTTATCAGAGCCTGCCCCAGTTACACTCTGGGTGAATGTTTCTTAGCATCCTCATTTTCCCAGGCCAGCATACCCACATTTATTTAGGGATTACTCAGAGTTTACATGGGTGTGCCCCAGGCTCTGGTATTTGGTCCTACATTATTTTTGTTTTATCTTTACCTCCAACACTTCAAACTGAATAACAAAATGCTGCTGTAAAAACACAGGTGCACACAAAAGAGGAAGGAACCGTCTTGACGGTGTAAGGCAGGAGTTGGAATTGTCCTGTGATGGGGTTGGATACACTCACGTGGGCAAGATGGGGTCTCACTAAAAGGGATGGGTATGGAATGTGAAGCCCACCTGGGATAAAGGCTGTGGGCATTTTTTTACTCTGGACATTTATTAGTGTATTTTTCTTGTTTATGTCTCTTAAGCCATACATAGATAATTCTTTTTTATTTTAAAGATATGGGGTACAATTTAGGTTAGGTATACAAACATTGATTATCCAGGCACCCATGTTGATGAGGTGTGCCCCTCCTTCCCCTGTCAATTTCCCTCAACTGCCAATTCCCCCCCTTCCCCTGGGAGTTTCCCACTACTGCCTTCCCTTTCTTATAGTATTATGATCCTTGTTCAAGGTCCGTTTATGAGTGAGAACATATGACACTCTTGTTCTTTGTTTCTGTGATAGATCACTAGTATGATTGACTCTAAATCCATCCAAGTTGATGCAAAGTCCATAAGTCTGTCTTTATTTTTGGCTGCATAATATTCCATTGCGTATATGTATGCAGGCATTTTTTACAAGTTCTGGCTGAAAGATGCCTATTGCGTCTTCCAACTTCATTTTTGTTATTGCTGCTTTTACTTTTGTGTGTGGTGAGTATGTCCCTAAGGTATTGTGGATATGATCAAGGACAAAACCAGGCATGTCCCCCTCTTTTTTGCTCTGGTTATACCCATGGGAGTCAGAATGGTAGACTAATCTGACCACAGGACTTATCCTGGAGGTAAATCGTGGTGGTCTTTGTTCTCTTCATGCTTCCGCAGAAGGAGATGTCTACTTTCTTTCCTGCAGAATAGAGGTGGTATTGGAGTGAAGTTTGTGCCTCTTCTGGTGATCTCTTTGCTCAAGCTCTCATCTGATTTTCCATTGGCGAAATTGGTGAAAAGCTGACTTCTACTGGGCATCATTACCTAGCAGTGAGGTTAATGCTTTGAAAACATTGTTCTTGCCTGTCCTTCATGCTTCAGCCTGTACTTCAGACTTCCATTTATGAAACCGATGCTTCAATTCCCCCTCACCATTTGTTCTTTGTACCCTTATCCTGCTATCAGAGAGAGGAGGAGAGTAATTGGTTTCCGGGGTCCCCGCTGTCCAGATGCTGACCAATGACTGCCTAGGGCTTATCACTGCTGAGACCCTTCCAGGACTGATGTGCTCTGATTCTTAAGCCATATGGTTTATTGAAATCCCTGAAATTGCAGGCAAAAATACAGATTTGTTTGTACAAACCCCAGACCTAATAAATCAGCATTTCAAGGGGTAAAGGGACAGGATTCTTTATTTTGAACAAGTCCTGTGGGTGACTATGGTGATCAATCCAATGTGAGAACCATCTTTTGAGATTTTCCCCGATATCTGCCTCTACAATTAACATATACATTTTCCTTGTCATGTTCTCTTTCGGGTTGGTATTTAGGAACTAATCAGTGATTCACTTTTCTTGAGACTATTGGTTTAGTATGCGATGGCTCAAGAGAGGGCATTTGTATGTGTTATCAAGAAGCCTCTGGAGACAGTTTAAAACTAAAAGAAGGATGCCATTTCGGGCTCTGTGTTAGGCTGTGGGACAGAAAGAAAGTGGCTTACTCTTGTAGAGCTCACACAGGCCCCTGGTGTGTATTTCAGGGTGGCAGTTTTTCTGCTCCTGCTGCTGGACTTGAAATGAGAGAGTAGACGAAATGTAAATTCAGACACATTTGGGAAACAGCAGTGTCTTCTTTCGAATAGATTGGCATGGAGCAGAAGATACAGGTGACAGGCCAGGGGCTGGGTGACATTCATACATTATCAGATCCTAAAATTCACATGCTAACAGGATTATTTTAAAGAAGCTTAGCCCTCTTTGGGTGCATAATGTCTTATTCTTTCATCTCAGGCATTCATGTTTGATAAAAAACGATTCCTCATGTAAATTCATTTATTGTAATTCAGTCTTTCCTAAATTCCCTTGATAGGGAGCTACAAAATGTGACTTTTCTTTTTCCTCTTAAGAAAGGTGCTAAAAATGCGATCCTGCCTTATGGTATATAAATTTATCCAGAAGTCTCGGAACAAGTTCTCCTGCTTTTTAGAAACTCTGTCCTTCTGTAACTTGCCTCTCACCTGCATAACAAATGATTGTTCTCTTTTGGGAACTAGATTCATCCAAAGTCATCCAGTTGATATATTTGCTTCCTTATACTTTCTCGAGTGACCTGCCTTTCACCGTTTTGATGGTTTCCAGCCATCCTGTTCCTCTCTAAGAAGAGTGGTCATCACGTCCTGGTCACCCCATGATCCTGCCAATCCAGGTTTATGGCACTGAACGGGGGGGTGCCAAGGATGACTGGTGTGAGAACTAGTTACTGAATGTCCTTTATAGGGGTATTCAGTTTACCTTTTTCCTGGTGATTGCAAGTTAAAATTAGCAATGATGTACTAGTTGTGACGTATTAATCTTATGAATATTCTGTTTATATACTGACAGCTAGAAAAATGTCTTCTAAGCATTGGGAGAGAGTGAGAGAGAGAAAAGCTCTGGGTGCTTTGCCTCGCTGCAGATGAAAAAGCAGATGGATCCAATCTGCATGCTCAGTGGTTCTCTCCATTGCTGTTGCATGAACAGTGCAATTCTGTGCTCGATTTTGTGGATGGTTTATGCCCAGCAAATGGAGCTGCTCAGTCTTGGAACCAGAAATGCTGCATCTTCTTTGGACATATCTGTTGAAGATGGGTCTATTGAATTAAGAGTTGCTATGAGACAGGAATAAAGAATTTGGCTGCAGGAGGTAAGCAGAGCAAAAGGCACTTGTGTTTGCCCAGAGCTACCACTAATCTGATTTGAGACCAACAGAGAGATTCCTTGGTGTCCACAAATCCCACCATTAGAAACTAGCTTCCTTGAGATAATATACTATACTTCCAAGAATCCTGTGTTAAAAATGCAAAACCCCCCTTCGAGTGTCAAGTTATTATTATGAAACAGAACAAAAGAATGATGGTCCGTCACCAGGTACTAATAGCATCCCAAGTACTGTGGCAACATATTTGACAGTTTGAGGGTGAATAAGTATGGAATGACCAGTTGTTTACTCTCTCCTAGAAAACCCCCATCAGTCCTTCGGTGCATTTGGCAGTAAGCTACAATTGAGTTGTAGTTTCCTTGTATGCCACCTAGTGAGCAGATACTTAGAATGGAGTCCTGAGACGTTCAGGGTCTGAGCTGGACCGTCTCCATTTGTAAATTTTTCTCTTAGTTCTTGAGAACTCTGTGCTCTAATGCAGCCTGAGAAGGGAGTTTCTAGGGAAGAACTTCCAGCCCTTCCTGCTTAGATTCACATTTCCTCTAATGCAACTTTATTCAAAAGTAATTTTTCTACACATTTGGGTGTCACAATAAATTGCCATTTGACCAAAAAAAAAAAAGTTTACACCAGTACTTTTTTACATTGAGCATAGATATCTCCAGTGCTGCTCCTTAAATAACAACCGTTGTCTCAGTTTTATTTTATTTTTAGCTGACAAATAACAGTCGGAATCCTTTTAAGCATAGCAGTAGTTTAGCCTAAGAAATTGACTTCCAGGACTTGCTGGTGTCGAAGAAACCTTTATCTGCACAACTACCTAAAGTGGCCTCAGGTATTGCTTTAGTAATTTATATACCCCTTCACTCTCTGTCTAGTCTCTTGTTTGTGGAAAGAAGTGTGAGCCTGACTCTTAGACAGGTGGGCAATCCAAGAATGAATTTTCCACTTGTTCTTAACCCCAGATTTTCCATCCAAAGACCTTGGGTTGGCATATGCTTAACCATTTTGCTTAATGCTTTATAATATAATTATTATAATCTATGTGAAAGTCAATCAAGGATTTTATACCCATTTTATAAACCTCACTTTCCACAGGAACAGTGGACCTGATAGAGTAGGAAGTTTAGGGTAGGGAAAAGTCAGGGCTGTAGAAAGCTACAGGAATTCAGACACCACCAGAAACTCTTACAGACCGGTCCCAATTTTAGGCTGTAAGGAAATTTAAGAACATCACACAGTGCCAGCAGGCGGCCACATCCTCATTCTCAGGAAGCTTGTGGTCCAGAGTTGACCATCGCATCAGGAGGTGAAGACAAGACAAATCTAGGTCAAAAGTCAGATAAGAACTTTAGGAAGGCCTCGTTATAATATCATTAGCATTGTGGTTTTACAAAATCTTTACCAATCAGGTTCCATACAGTCCCAGGATGACCCTATAAGGCTTAAAACTTCCCCACTTGAGGGGAGGAAGGGTAAACAGAAACTCAGCTCCAAGACCACTCATTTCCAGAAAGGACCCACCACAAAACCATCTCCCTTACAGCTATAGAAATGAAAACTATAGCTCGACATCATCTGAATGATGTTTTCTGAGAACTGTTCTGCTCATTCTCATTCTCTGGGGAATGTACTCTTGGTTTGCTCAATCAAAGCCACCTGCTTGACTTACTTCTCTCTGCGTGTCGAGGACACAAGAACACAATCATACTCAACATCCATAGCAGATTTTGGTGACCCCTCATGGCAACAGACCTATCTCAGAGAAAGGGGGAACAGGCCACAGATAAGTTGTATATATGCGTAAATATATATGAAATGGAGAAGAGCTACGAAGAGGCTACAAAGAGAGTCAGTTTTGATCTATACCTGAGAATGACAAAGGCTTTGAGATCTAAAAATGTTTATATCCACAGTACAGTATTTAAAAAAAAAACAAAACTCTTTTTGAGGAAGCCACTTCACTCTCATGTAGTGACTCCTTCTCAGAAGTCAATTTTACTGAAATTAACTCCTTTAAAGCCTGCACCTTAACTTTATAAAATCTAGCTGTATGGAAGTCTGAAAATAAAACCACACACAAAAAATTCTAAAGTAGAAATTATAAGATTAACGTAAGTATTTTAAATACACTGACATTAAAAACAAAAGACAGCCCTGACAATTAACCCGACACACGCACACAAAACTCCCAAATCTTTAGAACATCATATGCATATGGTTTAAAGAGACATTAAGATGGCACTAGGAATTGCTTAGTATTAAAGGATAGACTCTTACATATGAAAACCTATGAAATAAAGCCAAAGTATTATTGAGAGTAATATTTATAGTTTCTAATTCATTTATTATAAAACAAGAAATATTGAAAGTCACCGAACTAAGATTTCTAACTGAGAAGCTAAAACAAGATAGCAAAACAAGTCAAAAGAACGTGGAGGGAAAAATATTGATATAGTCAAAAGTTGAAAGAAATTAGTAAAGATAAACTTATTAAAATAGAAAAAAGATGGAGAGATGCTTAGTCACAATAAAAGAATTGTCTTAGAAATAATCAGTAAGATAGTCAAAACTTTGTCAATATAATCAAACCCAAGAGAGAAAAATGAATGATAAATAAAATTAAGGATAATAAAGGGAAAGTCAATAAGACATTCAACTTGTAGGAGGAGAGATTCTGCTTTTGGGAAGACAGCATGAGGAATTCAGCAGACTCATTCCTCAGTGAAATAAGCAAAGCTTGCGAAAACTATTAAAAATTTACTGTCTCTGCAAATAACCCTACAGGCATATAACAGACAAAGAAACACTTCACTTAAGAGAATCTGTCAAAACTTGATAATAATAGTGAAAATCTAAGGCACTTGGGCTGACCCTCTCCCTCAGTACCGCTACTCCAGGTTATCATCACTGAAGCTTTACTTGGGTGGGTATAGTCAGGAAGATGGGTCTTCTTCTTTCCTGTGCTCCCAATAAAAGCTTATCTATCTTACTGGGAAGGGCAGGCCACTACCGTTTCTTATCATCTCAACTTCAAATTGAAAAACTTGATTTCCTTATGAGTGTGGCTGAGACGTCAGATGATATTTTCCTCCATCCAGTCCCCTAGTAATAAGATGGAAACCCTACCCCAGGAGTAGAGAAAAATAGTGCCATGTTGGATCTCACACCAGATCACATTCAGTGAGACAAGATAAGACCAGAGACTACTGCCACACATAACATCCAGAGTAGTGGTTCAGAGAGTTTTCCCAGGAGAATATTCAGCCTATGGGAATAGAGGGGATCCAAGTTTCTTTCCCAAAGGAACTGACTTCAAGCCTAAAGGCGCTGTAAAAAATGATAGATCCTCTTATTAAAGAACAGGCTAAGTCATATACTAGCTTGCTTGCCAGAAAGAAATAGGAAAGAACTAATACGAGCCTTCTTGTGGCCAGGAAAAGACCTTAAAGACCAACCTCAAAGATTAACCTTTTCCAAATTTAATTAAATCAAATTGTAATACTCAGAGAATTGTCAAAAACAACAGAGCAAACAACGGATGTTTAGTGGGGCTTAACAGGTCAGATGTACTATCAAATGAAGCTACAGTTTGACAGAGATATCAGGGAAAAATACAGTCAAAGAGACACTGTTGAAATCACTGTTATTGCATGGTTACTGTGTGCCCTCTAAGGAACAGCACAAAAGATTTTACACTGTGGAGAAATAGTCTTTACTAAAACAGCCTAGCTAAATCACAAAATATAAAAGAACAATACAAACAAGCCCTGAAGGAGGGACAGAAAATTAGTATACAAAGTTACTAAAATATTTTACTTAAAATGTCCCATTTCAACAAAAAATTATAAGACAAGCAATAAAATAGGAAAATGTGACCCATCCTTAAGAAACACCAAAAACCAACAGGTGATAGAAACTACTTGGGGAGTGATGAGATGTCAGATTTAACAGACAAAAGCTTCAAGGTGGCCATCATAGATATGTCTAAAGTACTAAAGGAAACCATGCATCAATAAATAATAGAAAGTATGAAGACAATGTCTGAACAAATAGAGAATACCAATAAAAAGATGCAAAAGGTGAAGTGGGGACCAAAGGGAGACCCAAACTTTACCTTTACGATGACCACCTATCTACCTAATCCTGAATTGTACCCTACATCTTTAAATAAAATAAAACAAAAAATTAAAAAAGAGTAAGGTATATGAAATACATAGAATACAACCAATAAAGAACAATAATTGGGTGGGATTGGGTAGGTAGGTTCAAGAAAGGGAGAGATTAATGTGACTTAGAAGCTCTGTTCCGTAAAAATTAACAGATACATTTGTATAAAAACATAACTGATGCCATTTATCAAATTGTCAGTGGCATGGAGTTGAGCAGAGCAGAATTCAAAAACAATGGAGTGAGTCTAATAAAGTAAATGTAAATAATAGCTTAATAATGCTTAATGAAAACATATTTTTAACTTATTATAGCTCATATTTACTGAGAATTTACTATGAAACAGAGACTGGTGCTTTGCCTACATTGTTTTATTTGATCCATATTACCCCATGAAGCTTGTTTTAATCCTTATTTTGGGATGAGGTTATATTCCCCACATCAAAGAATTTATAAGTCATGAATCCATGCTTCAAATTCAGATTTAAACTCTTACTACTCATCATACTACCTCAATAGCTTTAAAAGGAATAAACGTAATCTTCTATATCTATCTACTTAGTATGAAGCACTTGTCTCGTTTGGGGTTCAAATCCTTATAACAAAGTAATAGTTAAGACATCACTAGCTCAGTTAACAAGATATCTGTTCTGTTTTATGGCTTCTTTCTTATGTTGTCCAGAGTCTAATTCTGACTAAAGACGCCCATTCTGATCCCAACAGCTGGAGAAGGAGAGACCTAGAGAATTTCCTCACAATTTTGAAGGTTCCATTTTCCAGCTGTCATTGCTTCTATTGAAGCTTTGGTTTAGAACTGACTCTGCACATTTGGATGCGACTTTCTCATCTGAAGTAGCAATGCCAACCTTGCTGGTACAGAACCCTGCAAAGGTCACAGTCATGATCTCTATGGGAAGATGACCCCACACTCTCTAGTTGCTTGCAGTACCAAGAGAAATTATACTTGAACTTCCACATTGACAGGTGTTTGGTGTATATTCCATTGCTCAGTCATTGTCTCCAGATAGACCTTTGGTGACACGAGACAGGTTGAACTTGACTTGCAGTGTCAGTCATGTGCTATGGTCAGAACTAGCCCTCACTCTACAAGCTCTTTTGAACAAGTGTTGAACCGAGGGTCACCTGTCCAGACTTTCCTTCTCTCATGGGTCCTTTCCTACTATTGAAGCTTGGTCCATACCATCTCAATTCACTAGATCTAAAACAATGTTAAATCTCTAAGAAGAAGAGGTCTTGATGTTTTTTTCAAGACACTATCAGTCTCATGCATATATACCCAACTCCTGTATACTAGTGAATTCTGTACACCACACCAGTCATACACTAACTACCAAATTCATATTTTGAGCTTAGGCCCTCTCCCAAGAACTTTATGATTGCATCTTCCTTTGCATACTTAGCATCTCTAGTTGGATATCTCTTAAGCATCCCAAATGGAACTTTTGATTCCCTGCTTCTAAACCTATTTATCCAATAGTCTTTACTATCTCAGTATATAGTATTTCCCAATATTCAGATTCCCAAACCAAAAAAATGGCAGTCAGACCAAATCCTTCATTTGTCCTCTTCTTTCATATCCAGTTCATCAGCAAGACCTGTCAGCTAGCTCAGTCTTCTTAAGACACTTTGAATACCACCGTATGACTCTTTACCCCTGCAAACACACTGGTCCAAGTCACCATCATTTCTTGCTTGGACTGTCTTCCCGCCTCAATTCCCTTTTCCCCAATGCCACAATCCATTCTCTCAACTAGAGTGGTCTTTCATCAATGTAGTGAAATCCTATATCTCTTCTACTTAAAATCCTTCAATCATTTTCCATTAGTCTTAGAATAAAATCCAAACTCCATCTTGTACCACTTTTCCTTTCACTCATTTTAGTTCCAACCATACTTGCCTTTGCTCTGTTTTTAGAACACACCAAACCACTTTGCATCTCTGGGCTTTTGAATTTACCATTCACACCCCAGACTTTCAAGTGGTTGGTTTCTTCTCATCTTTCAGGTTTCCGTCTACATTCTACCTCTACAGTGGGCCTTTTGTAATCAACCTAATGCGAGAGTAGTTCCTGCCCAGATGCTCTCTCTCACATCTCATTTTCTTTCTTTTCTAGGACTTATTACACTCTCTATATTGGTTTTTTAAAAAGTTGCTTAATTGCTTGTCAATTATTTCTCCCCATATGAGTTCCATGATGGTAGAGACTCATTTGCCTTTTCCCTTCCATGTCTCCAGTGCTAAGCTCCCAGCAAATAGTAAGTACTCCACACATAATTTGATGGTCTACTGGCTAAGTGAATAATTGTGAGATATCTTTTATGAATTCCAGAAGTGAAAATGGTTAGCATGTTTTTTGACAGCTTCACTCAGTAATTACCAATCCTGGCTGCATGTTAGACTTGCCTGGGGAACTTTTAAAAAAATAACAATGCTTGATCCTACACTACACTCATGAAGTCATCATCTCTGGAAAGAATACAAGGTATCATTGTTTTAAAAACTCCTTTAGTTGATCTCTAATTTCCAACCATCACTAGAAAACCATGGACAGCTATCATTCCCTTTTCTTTACACTCCAAGCCAGCTCCCTTGTCATTCATTTAAGTCTTTTGGTATGATTCAATTTCAAATGATTGCTCCATGAAAACACTTTTTTTTTTTTGAGTTGAAGTCTCACTCTGTTGCCTGGGCTGGAGTTCAGTGGCACACTCACGGCCACCCCAGTGTTGACCTGCTGGGCTCCAGCAATCCTTTCACCTCAGCCTTCCAAGTAGCTGGAACTATAGGCGCGCGCTACCACGTCCAGCTAATTTTTTTGATTTACTGTAGAGACGAGGTCTCGCCAAGTTGTACAGGCTGGTCTCGAACCTGCGGGCTCAGGCAATCCACTCGCCTCGGCCTCCCAAAGTGCTGAGATTATAGGCTGAGCCACCAAGTCTGGCCCATGAAAAGATTTTACAAGAGACAAGCTTCCCTTTATACTCTTAGCCAAATGTTTTGTAAAAACAAGTTTAAATTTGGAGTTTTCTTGTGGATCACAAAACATGTTCCCTGGCCATGTGGATACTTTTATCCACCCAAGAATAGACTTCTTTGAGGTTCCAAGACAGTAGACATTTCCTGGAAACAGTTTATAATAGTATGTATGGATTCACAACCTATAAAGCATTACAGCATTTAGATTTCACTCACAAGCTTTTGCTTTATGTTTATACCTTCAATTTCCTTTGAGTTTTGAGGTTTCCCAGATATTTTCATGGTGTGCTTTCCAGTCAATTGACATTTTTGCTCAAATATTCCTTATTAGAAATGCTTTTCCTGACTAGTCTACCTAAAATGGCACCTGACCAATGCTGTCACTCACTGTTTTCCTTTCTTGCTTTATTGTTTTATGTAACATCAATAATTAACAATGTATTTATCTGTTTATAATGTGTTTTCTCCCAATAGAATACAAACTCTTAAAAGCAGGGCTGCAACTGTTTTGTTCACTGCTGTATTCCCAGAAGTGTTCAATGGTGATTTGCTGAAAAAATGAAGGAATGAATGAACAGTGTTCTGGCAAGGAGTCCCCAGATGGATTATATTTTATCATTTTCTGCCTTCTTTTTTTCCTCAAGGAATTTGTGGTCATCAGAAAACACTGTGCATCAGAAAACATTGTTTGTGAAAAAGAAATTTTGGTGGCACCAGGAATCATTTCATCCACGACTTGACAATATCATCTCCCCATAGTAATTAGCATCCATGTGATATATTTATCTCAAATATTAACTTTCATATTGTATACTCCATAAAAATATCCTCTTTTCATAGTAAAGCAATGTCCACAAAAGTGAGATATAATTAACTACCATGAAGAATGCCTGGTAGTTGCTTAAGGCAAGAATTTCTGTGATGTGTAGACAGCTAGCTGGCAGACATTTCTCAAGTCGTATACTTCCTGAATTAAGGCATTGTGATAGGGATCATGAAGGTACAGAAAAAAAACAGAGGCATTTTCTTCCATCTAGGATCTTGCAACTTCTAAATACATATAAATAAACTTAGAAATAGAAATCACATGTATGTGAAATGTGAGAAGAATGATAAAATTATAAAAGATGCAAAATATTAAAGAAATGATCAAACAAACTGAATGCTTATTATCTTGGGATATATATAATATTTAGGATAATCAGGATTAGATAGGGTGGTCTAGACCTTCTGGAAACTGAGTTTAACCAATAAGCTGAAGACAATAAAAGTACGTAGATACATTCCCTTTGGTGCTCATAGTGGGGTTGCTGTTTACAAATCCTTAACTCTTGACCTAACTCCTGCCTGAAATCTGTTCCTTCTTCCTTGTAATGTATAATTCACTTTTTTTCTACCTTCTACCTTCGTTGTCAAAGTAATACCCAACCAGCTGCCGTAAGAGCAACATAAGCGTTAAATCATTTATTGGCTATAATAAGATGCTAGTCAAGCTGTGTCTGGATTGTTGCTCATTAGACTATGTTGGCCTCTTGAGCTGGCTATCTTCCGTTTGCCCCTCCAGATTGTCCGCTGATGTTTTTCACCTTGTTTTGAGTCCTGGTGGGTTGACCTGTAAGAACTGGTTGGGTTCAGCAAGTAGGGAGCACAGGAAGAGATAGGCATGAGGGAGGAGTGAGGATGAAGTGTTTGTTCCCCTGGCGCTGTGTCTCTTGAGTCTGTGCCTCTCACTAGACAGCTCTCTGTACAAGGCCCTATCTCCTGGTACCATCAGCTGCTCATTCCCTCAATTCTTTCAAGACTAGAGTGATAATATTTCCCATCCTTTGATAAGCCTCAGGGTATTGTTCCATTTCTTGTGGTTTTCTTCAACCCTACTCTTACTTTTGTATGAACTGTTTTATTAACTGTCCTTGTTTTAACTGTTTTTTGAAGTACTCACTATGAGTCATGCTGTACTCTAAGCATTTCACCAAACAGGAAGAGAATCAGAGTCTGACCCTCTGATGGTGAGATGACATGTGTGTCTCGCATCCTTGAGTCTGGAATGAGTTCCTCTGTGTGGGTTACCTAAACACATTCAGCAGGAGTAAGAGTAAGATTCTGTCATTTGATATTGCTGCCATCTCCTCGACCATTTGATTAAATTTCTTCCCTATTAGTAACAAGGGAAAGGGGAATAAAACAGTCGACTACTGACGAAGAAAATCAGAAAAATCTGAGATTGACTGCTGTTATTGAAAGTCTGCTGTGTGTTATAAGTGGGTATGTGACACATCAAGATTGTCTCTTAGGCTGGGAAAAAATGGTATTTCTCTGGTGATAGAAGCCCCCTTATTACAGCAAAGGAGTGGTGATGACTGAGGACATGTCATTTTGGGCTTTCAAGAGGCAAACTGCTAGAGAGAGAGAGAGAGAGTGTGTGTGTGTTGAGAACCACTGTAATGTAGAATAGCTGAGAATCATCAAGACAGAAATGTCAAACCAGGATGCTGGCAGTGGAGAAATTTTAAGTTAAAATTAGGGGAGTAAAAAAAGATGGAAGACCTGGGGTTCTTTTGCAATATTGCCTTGAAGGTAAAAAATATTCAGGCAAGCCATCCAGGACTATGAGTCTATCATTCCATCTATTAGGGAGAAGGAAATTGAACTATGGATGAGAAGCCTGAAAAAGTAGGGTGCTGTGTCATTCTGGTCATGTGCTGAAATGAAGAACTATGAAACCCTGTGCATTGTGGAGTTGGCTGAACTTCTCAGGGAACCTGGGACTGTATTCCAAACTTTGCTGAACCAAGTAAACCAATATGTTACCCAAACCTAAAATATATGGGTTGCTTTCTACCCCCAGAACAAGACCTATGCTGAGAGTTGGGGCTCAGTGGAGATGATTTGAGAAATGACAATAATCAGAAAAAAAGATAGTTTAAATGGTTTTGGATGTGGAGTTCAAAATGGAAAACTGAAATTCTGATGTCATAGCGCTACAGGGTCATAATTTTTGACCTATGTGAAAATCACATGGAACAACTAGAACCAAAGATGTCTCCTTGTATACCTATAGTCTTAACCTAGAGAAGCTTCAGGACCAATCAGGGGATCAAAGTTGCCAGGAATTGCTCAAACAACATTGTAGTAATTTTGAGCACAAAACAATTTTCTTGGTTTACTTCCACCAGCTCCTGGATTGTGATTTCTCCACACTAGACTGACATGATATGTCTGGTGCTTATTCAAGTGTTACATTGACACATTGTGGCTTGTTGATTTCTCTTTTTAATGTTGAAGTAGTGGGTAGTAAATGATTCTTGATTTAAATCTCTAAGACATCACAAACACTAAAACTTGAGATAAATTTTCAAATGACATGAAAAGAAACCTGTGATATTTGAGGTCTTACCAATACCTAATAGTTGCCTAAAACTTAACTAAATCCTGCTGACTAAATAAAGATTATACCAAATTGGCAAAGAAGAAATGAACATGCCTTAACACTATACATTCTCTCTGGAAACAAAGAAACATAAAGACTGAAACATGCCAATACATTTTTTTTCTTCTTTTTAGCAGACGTTAAAAATAAATTTTAAAAATTAAAGCGAGAAATGCAATTTAAAAGCCATATTAATTTGCACATTTCCTTAATTTTCCCTAATACTTCAACTATAAAATGGTGATGTTGAGAGAATTATGTGTCTCTAAATTCTAACATACTTCATTCTTCCTCAGCCGACTTTTTAATGTATTTCTTCAGTACGGAAATAAACACTTTCAAATGTTTGAACAGTGAACTGAACAGGAGAAGCATCTTGATTGTTTTGGACACTTTTATTAAGTAGCAGTGCAGACCTTTAACTTATCCTTCTGAATCAGGAGTGTTAATAATCAGTGTTTCACACACTGTTGTCATTTCGACAAATAACTAATGAAAGAACTCTCTATGTACACTTCTGATAATGTGCACGTTTCTTTCCTTAAAAGTTGTATGCCAATAAAGAGCTTTTATAACTCAAAACAAAAAGACAAACAACCCAATTAAAAAATAGTCAAAGGACTTGAATAGAAATTTCTCCAAAGAAGATAAACAGATGTCCACCAAGTACATCACAAGATGCTCAATGTCATTAGTCATTGGGGAAGTGCATATCAAAACCACAATGAAATAGCACTTCATACCCACTGAGTTGGAGATAAAACAAAACAAAATAAAAAATAGGAACAGAAAATAACAAGTGTTGCCAAGCATGCAGAGAAATTGATATAATGCATCGCCTACACAAATATTAAATGGTACAGCTAGTGTAGAAAACAGTTTGGTGGCTCCTCAGTAAGTTAAATATAGACTTACCATATGACCAAGCAATTCTACTCATAGGGATATACCCAAAAAATTGAACATAGGTATTCAAACAAAAACTTGTGTACAAATGTTTATAGCAACTCTATTCACAATAGGCTGAAGATGGAAAGAAACCATATTTCCATGAACTGATGAATAGATAAACATAATGTAGTATATTCATACAATGAAATATTATTCAGCTATGAAAAGGAGGAAGTACTGATGCATGCTAAACGATGATGAGCCTTGAAAATATTATGCTAAGTAAAAGAAACCAGGCACAGAAGACACATATTGTACGGTCACATTTATAATAAATATTCAGAATAGGCAAATCCATAGATATATAAAGAAGCCTGGTGGTTTCCTGGGGCTGGGGTTGGGGAGAATGTGGGTACAGAGTTTCCATCTGAGGTGATGAAAATGTTGTAGAATTAGATAGAGATGATGGCTGCCTAACATGGTGAATAAAGTTAGTGCCACTGAATTGTTTATTTGTAGCCATTTGGAATTTTTTACAGTAAATGATAAATTTCATGTTATGTGTATTTTGCTACAATAAAGAGACAATTTTAAAAAAATTACCTATTCAAAGATTCAGGATATTATCCATTTAAGGGCCATATATATTTATATACTGTGCATAATAGATTTCACTGCTTTTCTTTTTTAATTTTAATTTTATTTTAAAGATGTGGAGTACAATTCAGGGTTAGGTATACAAACGTTGTTTATGCAGGTACCCTTGTTGATGAGGTGTACCCCTCCCTTCCCTAGCAGTTTCCCTCTACTGTCAATCCAACCCCCTCTCCTCTGGCAGTTTCCCACTACTGCCAATCCCTTTCTTATAGTATTATAATTGTTCAAGTTTCACTTATGAGTGAGAACATATGGTACTCTATTGTATGTTTCTGTGATAGATCACTGACTATGATTGACTCCAAATCCATCCAAGTTGCTGCAAAGTCCATATGTTTGTCCTTCTTTATGGCTGCATAATATTCTATTGTGTATATGTACCACATTTTTTAAATCCAGTTCAGCTTCGATGGGCAGCATGGTTGGTTCCATGTTTTTGCTATTGGAGTCACTGCTTTTCAAAAGAATCTTACTATGATCAGGTGAAATGATGCCTTTTTGAGTAAGATACAGCAATGAAAAATGTACATTCATATTGATTT
>CAUYQG010022744.1:0-22537 GCA_963574415.1 Tarsius wallacei
GTCTTAAAAACCATTGTGTCATTTTCCATCCAGTTTTTTAGCTGCTTCTGCAGGAGAGTCACCATGGTTTCCAGCAACAATCTCTCCTGGATGATTTTTATACATGCACACTGTTAGAGCTTACTTTGTACATAAATCATGGGCTAATCATTTATGAGAATCTGCATATTTTCAAAACTCCCCACTGAATTTATTGATAATTCTGGCTTGCAAAGTTCAGATTTACGCCCTATTCTATGTCTAAGGAAACCAGAAATCTATGGAGTATGTTTTAGAACATATCTAGAACCTGGGAACCTGGACTATAAATCATCAATGATACCAAAGCTATAAATATACAGATTATTAAGACTTAAACTTTGACTCATACACAATCCCTACAACAGATCCCAAACCAGGAGAACTCCAATTACTTGACGCTGATAACCAAGTGCTTTTACATATGGAAATTCCAGTCCTCATATTAATCTCATCGGATGTTCTTCACCCATCCTCTTGCCCTGACTTTTCCCGCTGTCTCCTTTATAGACAACCAGTGTCAGTGTCTGCTAGCTACATCAGAGATAATGCTTTGAATCCTTCACTTAATTTTTTATACGTTACAAGAATGCTTAATCATTTAACTATCAGAAAGACAAACTATAACAGAAAATGAGATGCTCAATAGAAATTGAATACTTCTTGTCTTGTAGATATAACATGCTTGGAGCAGTTGAGGCAGGAGCAATGATAGTTCTATTGCTTGCTAAGATGAGGTCATCTTCCCAAAAGGATTCAGTGAGTCGTCACCAAGATTGCTGTGATCTTTTTGTTCTTTAAGTGTTACTGGAGACCTTTATGAGTCAGCACCACCTTAGTAATGGTGTTTCCCAAAGATAATGATTATTCTTAGAAATGCTCTAAAACACAGCCAAATAGTCACCTCTTCCATGAAGTCTTCTCACACAATTCTGGGAAATGTTGGTTATTCCTGCTCCTGCATGCTTATTGTGCAAGGCACACAGCATTATTTCAGTCTTCTTCGCAGTGTATAGATAATATGTATTTGTATGAATAACACTTGAATCAGTACATTATCATGTGAATTTTTCAGGTAATTCATGTCATGGTGGCTCAGCCTGTAATTCAAGCACTTTGGGAGTCCAAGGCGAATGGATTGCCCGAGCCTGCGGGTTGGAGACCAGCCCAGGCAACTTGGAGATCTCAACCTCATTGCTATAATAAATAAAAAATTAGCCGGTAGTGGTAGCACACACCTGTAGTTTAGGCTACTTGGAAGGCTGAAGTGAATGGATCACCAGAGCCCAGCAGGTCAATGCTGGAGAGGCCATGAGTGTGCCATGGCACTCCAGCCTGGGCTACAGAGTAAGACGCCAACTACAAAAAAAAATTATGGATTTGGTATATCCAGTCTCCTTTTTCAGTTACGCTAGAAATATTCAGAAATCTAGACTCTGTGATGATTTATATTACATCATGTGAATATATAATTATGAATAAATTTATGATTACATAATTTAACTATATATAGTATGAACATAGATTTATTTGCTCTTTGGCATTCGGCCTGGAAATAGCTGAAAAACAGATAACTGAGTTATATTAAGTTAAATTAATATTAAACAGCATTAAGTTGGCAAGTCCCCTGTCTCCTGTGCTGTCAAATATCTGATCTCATAAGTATCTGAACCTGCTTGCAATGACTGAGTATGTAAGGAGTTGTTTCTACTTGGAATTTTTTGACACAGAGCCCACCCTGATACTACAGCTACGATTCCCCAGGATTGTTCACGTAGCCTCTGACACCACTGATTTTTAAGGAGCCAAGAAAAATCACCCTTGGCAGGCCTAGTCCCTCCCCAGAAATTTTGACTTGTAATGAAATTGTATCCTTTTGTTCTTCAGATTGTCTTCTAAATTATTCATAGCCTGTCAAACTTAATTTATAAACAAAATAGTGGAATTTTGCTATAGTTCAGCAGTTTGATTTTAAGCTTCAATGTTACATTTTATCTGTGAGATTTGACCGGCTAGAAATGTTGAAGGCTAGGTGGGCTATATGTACATGTGCATTCTAAACAAAGACTGTGTCACCATCTCCGTGGGGACCTTGATCACTTACAAACCCGCTGGAGGATGAATTCAACCTCCTGCAGCTGAGGCTCATGGAGCACATTTTATCTGAAAAGGGCTTTGAAGATCATTTAATGCTGTATTTCCTAAATTAGTTGTAGGAAGGGAGGTGGTAGTAATCAACATTACCGGGGCAATAAAGAAGACAGTGGAGAGATTTTGTGCATATAGAGTTCAACAAGACTCCCTTTTGATTCTTCCACAAGTGGCAAATCACTGCTCCAACCAATACTTCAAGCCCTGGTTACGACACACACTATCTGGGGAGCCTCCAAAAATCCTTCCTACCCTCGTCACATCATAGGCCAAATAGAATCTCCGTTTTGGGCCGGGTGCAGTGGTTCAAACCTATAATCCCAGCACTTTGGGAGGCCAAGGAGAGAGGATAGCCCGAGTCCAGGGGTTCAAGACTTCATGAGACCTTGTCTCTCCAATAAATCAAAAAAACTAGCTGGGAATGGTGGCACATGCCTATAGTTCCAGCTACTGGAAAGACTGAGACAGAAAGATCACCTGAGCCCAGCAGGTCGAGGCTGCAGTGGCCATGAGCGTGCCACTGCACTCCAGCCTGGGTGACAGCATGAGACTCAGGCTCAAAAAAAAATCTCTGTTTTGGACCCAGCACCAGAACTTTAAAGAGGTACCTGAGAGGCTAGACTCACAGAGAAGGGGGCACTTGCTAAGATCACAGTTAGGAAAAGTACCCAGTTCCCACCAGAGCGGTCACAAGGAGAGTCCCACTTCACCTCTCTCCAGACATCTTTGCAACCAAGAATTATTGTGCCCTCCAGGGAAAATGTTATCTTTAAACAATCAACTGTCAAATTATGGTAAAATACACATTGCATAAAATGTACCCTTTTCATCATTTTAAGTAGATGGCTCAGTCGTGTTGAGTATATTCTCATTGGTTCGCAGCAGATCTCTAGAAATTTTTCTTCTTGTAAAACTGAAACTCCATAACCATTGATCACCAAGTCTCATTTTCTTCCCTTCCCAGCCCCTGGAAACCACCATTCCACTTGCTGTTTCTATGAATTTGACTACTTTTCATACTTCATATGAATGGAATCATATTATTGATGTCTTTTCTATCGCTGTCTTATTTAACTTAATATAATGTCCTCAAACTTCATCCATGTTGCAGCATGTGATGGTACTGCCTTTTTTAAAAAAGTTGAATAATATTCCGTGGTATTTACATACCACATTTCTTTATGCACTCATCTGTTGGTAAATATTAAGCCTGTCCTTGGTTATCGTGAATAATGCCACAATGAACATGGGAGATGAGCTATGCAAATATCTCTTCAAGATCCTGCTTTGACTTATTTTGGACACATACTCCAAAGTGAGATTGTTGAGTCATACAGTAATTCTATTTTTAATTTTTGAGGAATCTCTATATTGTTTCCCATGGTGATTATGTTACTGACCCAACAAGTTTTCGGCAGACATCCTGTTGCTCACTGGAACAAATGGACAGAAAGTCCATCATGAAGACAACAAGTATTGCCAGGGAAGAAGGCTTTTTGAGATATTCAGTTCCAAATCTGTCTCCCTGGCCAGTCAAAATCAGGGTTTTATACAGTGGGAGAAGGAAGGTGAAACAACAGTGATGGACGGGTAGGGAAGCAATCATGTCGAGGGACGGGTCTGGCGTCTCATTGTCTGATGGGGTGACCTGGTGGTGAGTTTCAGTTCCTTGCCTGAGGGTTGGTCTCCTGAGAAAGGAACTCAGACTAAGTAAATGCTGACATCAAGCTTTAAGACCAGGGGTCAGTTTTTCAGTTTATTTTTTAAAAATCCATAAATATTCATCTTTGGGGGAAATTGGATCCGTTTCAGTTACACTAGTTTACATTCTCACCAGCAAGGTACAGGGAGTTTCAAAACATGGAGAATGCTTTATAGATGTCATGTCATCCTTGCACAGAGGCCACGCTCATTTTCTCTGGATTATTGCAGTTTTAGTATACGTGCTCCCCAATCAAGCACTAATTAAACAGCAGTGGATGCAATTTTTAGGAATTCTTCTTGACAAATCTCATGGGTGTGGCAGGCTTATTTTTTTGCAAAAATAAGTCTCATTAATTGTTTAAAATGCATGTTTGAATAATTTCATTTCGTGTTCGGAGGATTCAGATCAATGGTCAAGGAACAGTTACCAAGAGGCAGCCCTCAAAGAGTGGTCCCAGCCATGCCAGCAGCATCAACCTCATTCAGTAGCTTGCAAGCTCTTAGGCTGCATCCCAAACCTAAAAAAGCAGCCTGTGCTTGTAGAGCCTTCCAGTAGAGACAGAAGCATGCTCCAGCTTGAAACACTCTCTTTATTATGATTTTATGGGTCTTTTTTTTTTTTTGAGTCAGAGTCTCACTCTGCTGCCCAGGTTGGAGTGCAGTGGCACACTCACAGCCACCGCAGCCACGACCTGCTGGGCTCAGATGATCCTTCCACCTCAGTCTACCAAGTAGCTGGAACCACAGGCATGTGCCACCAAGTCTGGCTGATTTTTTTTTTTTTTTTAATTGTAGAGACGAAGTCTCACCATGTTGCTCGGGCTGGTCTCCAACCCCTGAACTCAGGTAATCCTTTCACCTGAGGATTAATCCAAAGTGCTGGGATTACAGGCGTAAGCCACCATGCCTGGCAATTTTATTAATCTTAAGAACTCTCTACACTTTTTGCCTTTCTTATTAATGTCAGAAGTGTTCATAAAATTATTCCTTTTTGTTTTATTTTGCTTTTTATTTGTTGGTTGGTTGGCTGTTTGCACAATGAAAACTGCCTTTCCCTAACCATCAGTAACTTTAAGATGAGAATCAGGCTTTGGCAGTGGCTCACCCTATGAATTGTAACTGTATTAATTTCTTAGTAGCCATGTATTCTATGAAATGAGGAGATTAGATCAAGATGGCAAATGTCCACCTCCCGTGCCACCACCATTTGTCCAGAGCCCAAGGCAGGCATTGCAGATGACAGACGCTCTAGACAGCCAGTCTAGGCAGAGCCTCAGAATCCTTCTCAACATAGCTTGTCTTAATCTGCTTTCTGTTGCTTACAGCAGAATACCTGACAATAGGTAATTTATAAAGAAAAGGGAATGACTTCTTACCATAATGGAGGCTGAGATGTCCAAGGTCAAAGGGCTGCATCTTGCTGGCAGGGTCTCTGCAGAGTTTGAGGGGTTGCAGGGCATTACCTGGTGAGGTGACCAGAAGTACTAGCTCAGGTCTCCCTTCCTTGCTTCTATGGCCACCAGTCTTACTTTCATGATTGCCCATTCATCCATCAATTCATTAAATTATTAATCCATGAATGGATTATTCCATTCATGAGGGCAGAGCCCTATGACCCAGTCACCTCTTAAAGGACTCACCTCTCAATATGGCCACATTGGGGGTTAAATTTCTTTTTTTTTTTTTTTTGAGTTGGAGTCTCACTCCATCGCCCAGGCTGGAGTGCAGTGGCACGCTCATGGCCACTTCAGCATCCACCTGCTGGGCTCCGGCGATCCTTCCGCCTCTGCACGAGCCACCACACCCAGCTAATTTTTTTATTTATTGTAGAGATGAGGTCTCGCCACGTTACCCAGGCTGGTCTCGAACCTGCAGGCTCAGCCCATCCACTCACCTCGGCCTCCCAAAATGCTGGGATGACAGGCTGAGCCACTGAATCCGGCCTGGGGGTTAAATTTCAACATGAGTTTTAGAAGAGACAAATATTCAAAGCATAGCACGGCCCTACCAAAAAACTACAGTTAGAGCAAGAGACAAAATCCATTCGCCATCACTGCTCTGACAATCTTCCTTCTCCCACCAAGCTCCGTCCTTCTCAAACAATCTGTATTCTGAACAATCAACTCCACGGAGTACTCTAAAGCTATAAGCATTCTGAGAGTTGTTTCCTCATCTACAAAACACTACAAATGATGCCTACTTCTTGGGGCCTGGAGGAAGTTTAAATGAAGTCATGTAGTCAAACCAGCTACATCAGCCTTAGACACAAAGTTTTCAACACATAGGTCAACCTTAGTTACAGCATGCTTTACTCTTTACATTTTGTTTGATCATTCGCCTTGTCCTTGACCAGGGCCAGGGCCAGCTCTGACTGATAAGCTCAGTGCTGTTCTGAGAGGTATGAGTGCTCCTGCGATTGGCTGGAGAACCTGGGGACTGAGTGATTTCTTGGCCAGTGCTTCTGCTATAGTATTTCTTTTCCCTTATCACCTGCTTACTGACTCTATGGATTTTTTTCAAGCTCTTAACTGTTGCAGGAAAAGGAAGATTTTTCCTTATTACAAGGAAAGACCCCCCCAAAGGGAATTTATTTATCAAAAATCGTGTATTTACTCTGACATGTTTAAATTTCAGTCACCTTCAAAGTACTCCCCGTTTGAGGCAATACACTTATTGAGATGATTTTCCACTGCTCAAAACAGTTTTTGAACTCATCCATGACGATGCCTTTTAGTGCTTCTGCTGTTTTTTGTTTCACCTCTCTCACATCGGCAAAACATTTCCCTTTAAGGATTTTTTTCACCCGGAGAAACAAACAGAAAAAAAAGTGCCTAGAGTCTGTAATACTGAGTGATCTATCACAGAAACAAATAACTGAATACCGCATGTTCTCATTCATAAGCGGACCACGAACAATTACCATAATACTATAAGAAAGGGATTGGCAGTAGTGGGAAACTGCAGGGGGTGAGGGGTTGGATTGACAGTTGATGGAAGCTGCCAGAGGAGGGAGGGGCACACCTCATCAACAAGGGTGCCTGCATAATGAACATTGGTACACCTAACCCTGAATAGTACCCCACATGTTCAAAATTTAAAATGTAAAATCAAATAAAATCCCTCACGGCAAGATGAATTGAGAGGGAGGGGCACAGAAGCTATGCCGTTTTGTGTCAAAAACTTCTGAACACTCAGAGCAGTGCAAGCAGGTGCACTCATAAATCACTCATCATGAAATGGGCAAATGTGTTGAAAAAAAATTCCCCCCTCACCCAAATTCTCCAAAGCCAATCACAGCCTCTCACAACATTAAGCTGCTACACTGATGCCGATGGGTTCCTAGAACATTTACCTAGCATGGGAAAGCCCAACCTCCAAGAAGCCCACCCTCCAAAAAAATAATTCTGTTTTTTATATGGGTCCCCCCTCATATTTAAACTGCTCTCACAACAGCAAAACCTGGATAACCATCTTCTCCAGCACAAAACTAAACTCTGCATGGACTAACCAATATTTTCGTGTTGATCTAGTAAGATGTTCATGAGAAGGTTCCTTTCTCAGATTAGACCCCACCTCTCTCGACACTGCCTCATTGGGGATTAAATTTTAACATGAGTTTTGGAAGAGACAGATATTCAAAGCATAGCCCATCCCTACCAAAAAAAAATCACAATTAGGGCAGGAGACAAAACCCATTTGCCCTCACTGTTCACACCATCTTGATCGTCGCATCAAGCTCTGTCCTCAAACACTATCAGTTCTCTGCAGTGATCCAGGACAGTAAGTATCCTACCTACGTAAAGAAGTTAAGATTTACTGAGAATCACGCATGTACAAGAGCTTGTGAGTCAATTTGCTATCGTATCTGAGTTATTCTGCCCAGGAAGGTTTTGAAATACGTATAATCGTATTGTGCCTAATTAACAGAGGAGAAAACTGAGGTTCAGAGACGTTAAGAAATGTAATCGCAGTCATCAGCCTGCGAGCAGGACCAGCTGTCTGATTTACAACACCCAGGGTAAAATAAAAATGCAGGACCTCTTGTTCAATGAATTATTAAGAATTTCAAGACAGCGGAGCATGAAACTGAAAGCAGATCTCTCTGAGGGCAGCATCCGGGAGAGCATAAGCCCATGAACCCAGCCCTGCGTGTGCCGGAACGGATCCCCAAACCTGTGTCACTTTCTCGTGCGTCACATGTGAGAGCCAAGGGACGGAACAGGAAGCACATTTTGGATCTCTGACCCCAGGAGAGGGTAAAAGGTGCGGGGAAGAACGGTAAAAAAGCAAAGATAACTCAGTCACCTGTGCGGTTTGGGGGAGGGCCGGTTCTGATTCTGAAGAGGGTTCCCCCATCGTGGAAGCAGCCCCCAGTCTGAGTCAGAAGGCCTGGGCTCAGACCCTGGCTTGGAAGCTTTGACTTGCATGATCTCAAGTAAGTCACTCGGTGCTTATTAGTCTTGGTCCGCTCCCCTGGAAAAAAATGGAGGGGCTGCCACTTTTTCAGAATTCACAGATTGAATCACTGCACGGATAGGAACTCGTAAATGTATACAATAGGAAAGATGGTATTGATAGCTGTACAGCAATGTCAATGTACTTAATGACTTGTACCCGTAAAATGTTTAAAATTGAAATTTTTATGTTATATATATTCTACCACAATAATTAATTTTTTAAAAGAATGTACACATGTAAGGGCAAGAAATAAACACTCCTAAACCTTAAAAAAAATACATAAGCACGTTTCTGAGAACGCCAGCTGTGAAGTTAGCCCTCAACCGCAGCCTCCAGGCCTTATCTGCAACTCCGTCTCCCTAACTCTATTTGCATCCACCGGTTCTGATTTAAATCAGTGTCGAGAGGTCTCTAAGGCAGGAGGAAAAGGTAAGCTGTGTCCAGGCCTGGGATTCTGACATAGAATGCCAGAGGGTTGAATGCAGGGAGGTCAGCTAGAGGCTGCGGGGACCATGTGGAAAGATTCCTTGAATGCACCATAGGTCCAGATTCAACAGCAGAAAGGCAAATTCTTTTTAATATTAACAATGCAAGACTCTGGGACGATGCCACAACTATTGCAAAAATGCTTTTCTCCACTTTCGCTTCCTGCTCCCATGGTCACTCCATGAACCCCAGCGTTGCTTTCTTGGCTTTGGCCCGAGGAATTATGATCTTTGGGGGAGGATGTAAATGCTGCCCATGGTGCCAGGACACTCTCTTCTCCTGAGCTGCGTTGTATGCTTGTCACTTAGCGATTGCTCCAACAACTGATCTAGAGCCCTTGCAGTTCAGCGGCCCCTGTCCTCAGTATTAACTGAGACACGGTCACCAATATTGGTTTGAGAGGAAGGTGTCCCATCCCAGAGAGCAAATCATCCTCTCTCTAAATATAGCCTGCCATGGCCACGTGAGCTAGGTGGCCTTGAGCCCAGCACCACAGCTCACTCCTGGCCTACACCCATGCACACACAGAAACACACGCTGATGGAGATTTCTGTGGGACTCACCAGTAGGGTGGGTCAACAAGATGAGAGAAGATTTTGGACTCAGCCACACATTGTACCCAGAACCAGACCTGTCTAAGAAGGGCATGGGGGCAAGACTTGCATGGTTCTATTCTGCTCCAGGAAGTCATCCCCACTTCTTACCATTGTGGGGCAATAAGGAGTAAAGATTTTCCTGTAAGAAACCGAGGCTCCGCCACACTCAGGCTTCTGTTGTTACATGCTCTGCCCCTACGCTCAGGGGGAGGTGGCCGTGCATGTCCCTGCCTGTCTCCGTGAGGTCAAGGGCATGTCCTCCACGACTGTGCCATGTCGAGACTGTTTCACAAACCAGTCACAAACAAGCCTCTCTGGTTGGGAATAAAAGGGGGGCTGCAGAGAAGTCAAAGGATAAAAAAAAATCTAGGGGTGCCAGAAGTAATGCCATGGAACCCTTCTCCAAAGGTACAATTCGTGGGATGGAACTAAATGAGAGAGAATCCATCGCTTTACCTTTCCCCCTCCATCCCACAATATTTCAAGAACCCAAGCTTGATTCTCTTAGCTACCATGATGACCAAGGTCGTGGAGGAATGGATTCATCTAGAAATCTATTAAGTGATGGAGGAGCCTTGGTGGCAGGAGCCACGTGGCTCCCACACAGAGAGGCAGCGACAGTAATATAATCAGAACCGAGAGGGCACTGGAGTCAAGACCTTAGAAGAAGCACAGTGGTGAGGGGTGTGATGACCTGGGGGAATTCTGAGAGTGGAAATTCAGGCAGATTCCATAAGCGTTGTGGGTCAAGACGTAGACTGGCGTGAGTTCACGTGAGAGCCTCCCCCTCCTCATCCCACATGAGACGTCCAGAGGACCAGAGAAAGAAGACAGAGGGAAAAGTGGCCCCGACACCGCAGTTATGCAGGTCACGGTTGACGACCAAGTTGCAACTTTGAAATCACAGTGCGATCTCATCACCCTGAGGACCTCAAGGTGACGAGTATTCACAGAGTCACAATTATCCTATATGTTTTGTTTTTAAAACTTAGCTGCTTCTGCCTCTGCCCTCCTGAGACTGGCTGAACTGACTGAAGTGTTTGTGGCTGCCTCAGTTTCCCGAGTGCCACTGTCACCCTGTTCACCAAGTCACTCCGCATTTTGTCCTTGGTGGCCGGTGATGGGCAGCAACTGACAGAAGAATCTCAACAGCCATCTTTATCAAACACAAGTTTCAACTAGTCTGCGTGTCTTTGCCAGTTTAGGGAAAGGGTTAAGAAGTGCCTATTTTTATCAGACAGAAAATTGCAGAGATGGCGCGAGGCACAAAGTCCTTATTATACATCAAGAGGTCTGACTGAGACATTAAAAGCACCTTCTTAAAAAAAACTCACTTCTCTTCTTGTTCGTGGACTGCCTGGTCTTATTTTTGGCCAGACAGACCCAAGATAACATCCACCACGCCCCTAGCTGTGTGTACTTTCTGGGTTTCACATTTCTTAATGAAGAAAATGATAACTACTTTTGGGGGCCATGTAAAAATAAATAACATACATGTGCAAGGATTTAGCAGCGTCTACACTCTTTCGTAGCTTCTCAATAAATATTTGCTTAGTGATAAATGGTTGCAAGAGAGGAAGGAAGGAAGAGAGAAAGAGAGGAGGAGAGGGAGGGAGGGAGGGAGGAATACTCAGGTCAAAGTCTTCTACCTCCACATTCTTTCCATTTTAGAAAATCATCACTCCATATATCCCTGGACGCTCAAGCAGCACATTTGCAATCTTTGAACTAGGCATTAGCACAATCAAAATAGACATTTTCTTCCCTACTAAACCTGATTAATGGCTTAATCTGTCTGCAGTATCATTCCTGGAAAACTCAAAGGAGGCTTTTTCATAGAAGGCTGTCAGAAAAGGTTCAGTCTCAGAAGAAGAAATCATTTAATCATCTTCGTTCGTGCTATCTCCAAGATGGCTTCTAGTGAAGCAAAGACTAGGACACACAGTCATTTCAGAACTGTCATTCTCGGTGTTCTGTCTTGCCTGTCAGAATCTAGAACAATTACAGATGAAGCCACGGGCAGGTTTGTGATGAGGGAGAGGTCTTAAATTTGATGCCAAAGGTAGACTAACTCAGAAATTCCAATAATGTCCTGAAATCAAGCAGCAAAATAAAGAGATGGACAGAGGCACTAATATTTATTGGGTGTCTACTATGCTAAGCACTGATGTGAAAAGCAAAAATATAGTATACCATTTAATCTCCCCATACACCTGACAGATAGGTATTTTTATCCTCATTGTACAAATAAAGAACCCATAGATCATAGAATTTAGGTTGCTTCAATTTAAATCCTAGCTTTTCTGAACCTCAGGCCCGTGTCTTATCACCAGACCAGAAGTCCTCAGCAGGCATTCACAGATCAGCACAGAGCTGACAGGAAAGGAGAAAATCCGGATATCTATCTCCCATTCTAAACCAACACTATGATTCAGTACATCTGGAATGGAGCCCATAATTCTGTGTTTTTAACAAGTTTGGGGGGTTATTATAAGCGACAGCTGGATATAAAAAATTATATCTTGCTGCCCACTCAGGAAATAAAGACATTTCTTACAGCAGTGGTACTTGACACTTAGCTGGTGTAAGGGATATAGATTGCTCTTTGATACTCAATGTGCAAAAAAGATCCTGTTTCTTTATATTTGCAAATTGATTATATCCTGTCCAAATTCTCACCTATCTATGCGAAGCGGTCACTTTGTATGACCTTGGGACATGCTAGAAGCTCTCAAGATTACTCAAAAACTAGGAAGCATTTCTTCAGATCATTCGCAGTCATTACCATTACTCGGTCTGCCAAATGTTGGTTCTCCTCTTTTGCATAAGCCACAGAGTCACTGGCCCTTCTCATGGACACTTTTCAGCTCCTGGGCTGTGGTCTTGAACTCTTATTCTTTCAAGACCCTCACTCTCCCTATGTGCTATTGTAGTCCTCACTAACTCCAGGAATCCAGGAGACCGAAAGTCCGATCCTTCCTCCCAATCTCGGAAAAATCTCCCCTAAATCTCCTTTTAATCTACCAAGCAAAGCAGCTCTCGCTTTCAACCCTAGGACACCTGTCCACTTGTCTTTCTCCACACTTTTTTCTTTAACAAAAAGGTTTAATGGTGAACCAGGGTGTATAAAATATTTTAGTTCAAAGATTATCAGAGAATATATGCTTTGTAAGAGAATAAGATGTCTAAAAACTCACGAATTAGTCTTCCATCCCCCAGGATGAATGGCTACTTCTTCAAAGCAACAGGAAACACAACACAAGTTGGAGCCTCATATTTTGCTACCTTAAATTCTCATTAGCCCACCTTGCCACACCATTGACAGACGTAAATGCCAAATGACAGACGGCATTCAAATCATTGTGCATCTCCTTGGTCATGCAGGTGCCCAGTGCCAAGTGAACAAACTATGAGAAACAAGTGTGGCCCCTTCCTCCCAACAAATGTATAATCCTATTGTGAAATAGAGCATATGGGACCTAGGACTTTTACACTTTGGGATTCCTTTCTTTGTTCTATTATTCATTACCTCAGGCACATAAGTTCAGGCTTTTTGTCCTGACCAAAAATAACAATAATAAAACATTGCTATTATTGTTACTCTTTTTAAACAACAAAATAAGGCATGGGACCTACTTCGAAAACTGTAAAACGTTAGGCCAGTGTACCAGAAACTCTAAAAATTAAAAAAGAGAATTTTATCACTACGTTACATAGTAAACTTTCCTCTGCCTTCATCTAATTTTTCCTATCCAATTCCTTTTTTCCACTATCTTCCACCACTTAGTCTTATCTTTAATTTTGTTTTATCTCATTGAGTTCAATGTATTCAAAGAATGTGTCCTAAATCTTATCAGTAATAAATTGAGATATTGAACAAACAAACAAAGAGAGAGATGCTACTGACAGAAAACCTACAAAGTAGTGCAAATGTAAGTAGGGATGCCAACCTTTAAAGGAGTCCATAGAGGGAAAAACTAAGAAGGAGCAGATGAGGAAGGGCTGGACGACAGGTGGGACAAGTTCAAGTAGATCTACAGGGAAGGATGGGGTTTGATCAGAGTGGCAAATAGGACAGACAGAGGGGTTACCTGACCAGATCAGAGATCACACTGGTGAGCGATGAAGATAAAACTGGAAAACATAGGTGGCTAGGGCAACCCAAAAAGTGTATACACACACAAAAAACCAACGTAATCCATCACATTAATATGTTAAAGAAGAAAAACCATGAGACCCTATCAACTGATGATGAAATAGCTTTTGTCAAAATCCAACACCCATTCATGACAAAAATTCTCAGTAGACTAGGAATAGAAGGAAACTTTCTCAAGTTGACAAAGAGTGTTTACCGAAATCAAAAACTACAACTCACATCATGCTGAAGGGCGAAATTCTTTCTGCTTATGGTCAAGACAAGCGTAAGACAGTCTTCTTTCGTCAATTATGTTAAATAATACACTAGATTTTGTGCAATAAAATGAGAACGGGAAATAAGAGACCTTCAGATTGGAAAGGAAACAAATAAAACTGTATTTATTCGCACATGACATGGTTGTCTATGTAGAAAATATTTGGCTCCCCCCCAAAAAAAACCAAAGAAATTCCTGGAATTCGTAAGTTATTACAGTAAAGTCACAGAATGCTAGGCCAATATACAAAAGTCAGTCGCATTCCTATGATCCAGCAATGAACGATGGTAAGAGAAAAAACCATTTTTAGAATATCATTTGCAATAGCAAGCACCAAAAAAATTGCTTAGGCATAAATCTAAGACTACAGCCCAAATAAACTGTTTGTAAGCACTGTACTCTGGTTGATAGAGTTTGTTTCCGTGGGCTCTGTGTTAAAAATTCTGATACCATCATCTTGCGTTCTGGAATCGAACAGTTAGGGAAATAGATGGCAAATTGTAGGAGTGCTTTTTCTCACTATCGGAACGAGATGTTGCTGATAAGCATGGAGAGAAGTCTAGAACAATCTGAGCAGTAAAGGGTTATAGTTGGACACACCAGTGGGAACTCATATTTAACTTACTATAGATAGGGATGTTTAAGCATGAAAATACTACAAGATATGTGGATACACACTGGTTAGTCCGCTGGATCATTGCCTGGAAGAAATTCCCCAGTGGCAACACCACAGTGGCAACAACGTCAAAGCAATGCAAAGTCACGCAAATGAACTTCCAGCGGCCAGGGTTGAAAGAATAGAGTAGAAGGAATGAAGGGAGAAAGGTGGGAAAGAGAAGGAGGTGTGCAAATCTACAATGCAAAAGAATTAAGTGGTTGAGGAAGCACTCTACCTTCAAGAGGGCGGAGCACACTTCACTCCAAAGTGTGGACAGCACATAGCGACTTTCTTCCAAGAAGGACACCATGAAAAGCAGGAGAAAAGAGTAACTTTGCAGTGGAGAAACTTGACAAGCCACACCTCAGCCAGACAATCAAGGTTAACATTGAGAGGGGTACGCCTTGTTTACAGGACAGGCTCTTAATGTGATGTGAGGAGAATGACACTTTACCTCTGCGGTCTTCCCCCAGCAGACCCATGGCCCCAGTCTAATCATGAGAAAAGCAGCAGACAAATCTCAGCTGAGAGACGCGCTCCGAAATATTTGACTGGCACTCTTCAAAACTGCCAAGGTCAAAAGCAGAGGAAATCTGACAAACTCACAGCCAAGAGGGGCCTACAAGGGCATGACGACTAAGTGCAAGATAGAATCCTACATGAGGTCCCGGAACAGAAAAAGGACATAGAATAAAATTTTTAAAAACCTAAAGAAGTATGAATAAATATAGATATTAGTGAATGAAGATGCATTAACATCAGTTTGCTAATTGTCACAAATGGACCAGACTAATGTAAGATGTTAATAATTGGGAAAATTGGAAAAAGGGTATATGGGAACTTTCTATACTATCATCACAAAGTTTCTGTAAAGCTAACTACTCTACAAGGAAAAACTAACAAGTAAAAACAGAGCAAAAATTATGTTTTTAGAGATAAACCAAAGGAGTAGAAGCCATTGAATATCACGGGACACTGGAGGTGCCCAGTCCGAGGTCATCTTGCTCATCATGGCTGAGTTGGAACCAGAGTTGAGATTCTCTGAGTGACTCTTGGCCCAGCAGGATAAAGTGAACAAATTGCAGCAGGATGAGAGAAGGAGGTACTGGGCTCAGAATATCTCCTTCCAGACATAGACTCAGAACTCAGCTCACCCACCCTTGTGGTCTCCGGAGAATACTAATGCAGCTCAGACGATGACAATGTGCTAATCCATGAAGAGGCCACAGGAAGAAGAGTCTCTGGGATGTGTTTCTTTTTCAAGTGACATCGGTCTTCTTGAGTTGGCTTAAGATGTATCAAACATTCCACCCCCGAAGCCATAGGAAACAACTACTTGTAGATATGGAATCTCCGCTCTCTATAATTATGGAAATGTTTCAAGACGATACAGAGTGTTGACTTGGCTGGGAGTTCTCAGGCTCACAGCTTTTAATGTTGGGTCTTACGTAGCTCTCGTTTGCTGGGTCTATCAGGGGCCACCTTCGTTGCTGTGTTACCTCATTCAAACACACAGTGATGCTACGAAGTTAAAATCATCACACATGCCTTTAAGTTGAAGCCAACCATATTTCTAAGAGGTTAAAAGACCTGCCCGGAATCATACAAGTGAACCAGGATTGGGACCCAGGTATGTTTATTCAGAAATTATTACATGTGTTTTTCAAACAATCTTTGATGCTTTCGTGTGCTGGGCACAATTCTAAATACTTTACAAATATTTATTTATTCAATATTCCTAACTACTTCTTAAAGACCCCACCTCAGAAATAAAGAAACTAACTTTATTCCCTTGAGTCTGACTCCTTTTCTTTTTATTATTATCATTATTATAAAGATGTGGGGTACAATTCAGGGTTAGGTGTACAAACGTTGATGAGGTGTGCCCCTCCCTCCCCTAGCAGTTTCTCTCAACTGCCAATCCTACCCCCCCACCCCCGACAGTTTCCCACTAATGCCAATTGCTTTCTTATAGTATTATAATTATTCAAGGTCCGCTTATGAGTGAGAACATATGGTACTCTGTTCTTTGTTTCTGTGATAGATCACTGAGTATGATCGACTCTAAATCCATCCAAATTGCTGCGAAGTCCATGTGTTTGGAGTCTGACTCCTTTTCTAAGAGTGATCTCTAAGAGTCTTCTATGGCTCTAGCAGTCACTGATTTAACAATAAGCAATATGTCTCCAAAGTCAAGCTCACCAGCCCCATGCCTGAGACAAGGCCATTTTTGCACACTAGTTAAAATCATTTGAAATGGCATCCATAAAACTCAAGCCAAAACAATGGAAAAAGAAAAGTCATTAAATTTAATTGCCTTTTGAAAAGTTATGGCAGAGAAATGTCATTAGCAAGTGGTTGTTTATTTTTATTTTTTTAGAAACAGGGTCTTACTCTGTTGGCCAGGCTAGAGTGTAGTGGTGCTATCATCACTCACTGTAGCCTCCAACTTCTGGGCTCAAGTGATCCTACTGCCTCAGACTATAGGCATATGCTACTGCACCTGGCTAATTTTTAAACTTTTTCGTAGAGACAGGGCCTCCCTATGCTGCCCAGGTTGGTCTCGAACTCCTATGCTCAAGTCATCCTCCTGCCTTGGCTCCCCAAAGCTCTGAGAGTACAGGCATAAGCCATCGTGCCCAGCCAGCAAGTTGCTATTTTAATACGTGCTCATTTGAAAAGAGTACCTGAAAAATATAATGAAGTGGAATGATCCCAAAAGCTTCTATCAAAAGTAGTCAGTCTTTCATCTTCTCACTCAACAAAAAGAAAGAGGAAAATAGGAAAGAAGGAAGGGAGGGAGGGAGGGAGGGAGGGAAGGAGTAAGACAAAGAAAGAAGAGAGAGAGAGAGAAGCAGAAGGAAAGAAAGAAAAAAAGAAGTGAAACAATACTTGATCTGGTAACATCCTTCTGGAAGCTAATGAAAGACAGAAAGAAATAAGCTAGATGTCAACAAGTGTGAAATGATAGGTGTGGTGTCAGTTAGACCTGGGGTCACATCTTTTTGGCATCCCTTGAGAACGGTGAGACTGCTGACAAGTGGTCTCTAAGGATTAGTCTCTGGAATTTTCTCTGGAAAGGATTTTCTCTGGAAAATCAGAACAATATCTATTTCATAGCATTTTTATGTGATGATTAAATGCAATCTTGTATGTGAAAAAGCTGGTACTGAGAGTCTTAATCAGAACATACATAATTAGAACCTAGCAGGTACTAAAAAGAAGGTTATCCTTTGCCATCTGCTTTTCCTCCTAGAGGTCTCAAACAGGGTTACCTAAGCCCTGAGAAGTGACTGTCTCTAATAAAGTGAGGCTTGGAGCCGGGCAAGTTACCACGTGCTGTAATCCCACTTAATTCAGAAGACTGAGGCAAGAAGATTGCTTAATCCCAGGAGTTTGAGACCAGCCTGGCCAACATAGCAAGACCCTGTTTCTTTCTCTCTCTCTCTTTTTTAGATTGGAAAAAAAACAGTTTATTAAGAAAGTAGATGGGAGAGAGAGAGAGAAAAAAGGGGAATCCTCCTCCCCCCAAATGGGGAGGGGGCCAGAGGTTACAGAGAAGCATGACCTGACCAGAGCTCAAAGAGCAGCGTGGCCCTACCAAAGTTTTACAAAAGCAACAGCCAAGACCCTGTTTCTTAAAAAATAAAATAGAATAAGTGAGGCTTGAGAAGATAATAAAAATGCAAATGGAAATTTTTACCTTAAGCCATCATAACAAAAACAGTCTTTGATGGCCGTCCTCAAGACTAGGTGGAAACAGATAATCTCTAGATTTATAGGAAAATGTGTTTTACTGCACTGAAGAAAATGTCAGCAACCCAAAGCTGACCCATCCCACAATTACAGATTCCTTACAACAATGGCCAGAGCAAAAGAAGGCTAAGACTGGCACATTCTGGATATGTTAAGCTTTGTCAGCCCATTAAAAGAGTAAGTCCTTCTGGAGAATTTCCTAAATGACATTGTTCGGAGCCACAAGCAGTGTCAGAATCAGTCTAACCTATGTCCCTCTTTCCATCTGTAAGACAGGGCTTGTCTCTTAAGTACAGGCACCTGAGACTCCATGAGTCATTCAGTGACGAACCTATTTCTTCAAGAAAGTTCTCTCTACATTCCTCAGCCAGCATTTCCTTCATGCTCACAATGTCAGCAAGATTTTGCCACTAAAGATCTGTGTTCAATCTGTGTTCAGCTCTTTCAGTCGTTCACCTTGGGCATGTTGTTCTCTCTGGTCTCGATTTTCTAATTTAAAAAGTTGGAGTTCAGAATATTCTCTTCATAAGGAGTTAAGTAAACGAATATAATCAAAATGGTCATCAGGATACCTCTGCACACACGAGCTATTCAATATGTGCCAGTGACTGACTTATTGATTCCCATTATTTATTGTCGACTCTCAATCCTGTTCCTTTCTGATGCTCTTGAAAAACTCCATTCTGAACTCGTAGTGCCTCATGCCTAGACAAGTCCTGCCCTTCTGAGATAGTTTGTGGTTTCCTGACCTAGATGACATCGGATTAAGTCCTTTGCCACCTCTGTCCTCAGAAACGCATGCAAAAGAAAAAGTCATGCCATGGATGTGAGCCAGGCTGAGATGAAAATAAATATGTTCTCACCAACCTTGGAAAGGGAGACATGGCTTTTCCATGTATTAGTTGATGATCAGGAGGAAGGTGCCGGCAGCGAAGAGGACTGATTTGCAGATGACCAAATTACTTAGATTAATCAGGAGGAATGGCCACAAAGGCACTAAGAGACCGATATTAAACAATATTGCAGAGGTGACGTTCAGCACAGAAATGAGTACATGAGACCCCTTGCATCGATGAGGGCAACACACATGACACAAGCATCCTGGATATCCATGCATGTATAATTCTGTACATGCATTCCAGTGCAATCCTTGAGATAATTAAAATGTCTCAAAAACTGGCGGGTGAGGTGTGAAAGCAAATAACTCAACAGAGACTTCAGTTTTCCATGTAGCAGCCGTCAAAAGCGATGAAAATTTTAGACTAAAACAATCGTCTCTTTCCTGGGCCAATAGATGGGAAGACAGTGACTTCTTACTGGTGTGTGCTTGGCAAAGTGTAGGCTTTGAAAAAGAGAAGGGCGGCATGAGGAGAGAGAATGATACACTACTGGGGGAACAATATCCCAGCAAATTCTACCTTGAACTATGGGGAAGCACTCCTTTGACCTCTTCTTTCTATGCCAGAAAGAACTCACGAAAATGCAAAAGAAATGCATGTTCTTCCTCTGATTAAAACTTCTCAGAAAGGTCACTGTTCGTGGGATGCATGGCTTTTTGTGATCTGAACCCTCCTAATCTCCCAATCATCAGATGGATAATTTATGAGGCTTGCAGACAAAATTAACTGATCCTTCTGCCTCCACCCACTACTCATATCTACCCCAGCACTCCTCCAGGATATTTTTGAAATGACATGCCCCAATAAGCTCGTTTTCACAGGTGAAACCATGTATGGTGACATAGTGGCTAAGAGTGGGGCCACTGGAACCAAATTGCGAGAATATCAATGCCTGGCTGAATGCCAAGGGCCTGGCAGTTACAGCTGTGGCATTTTTTCTAGCTAGTTCACACTCTGTGCCTCAGTTTCCTTACCAGTAAATCAGACACAGCAATGGTGCTCTCAACCCCTAGAATTGTTATGAACTAACTAGCTAATATGTACAAAGTAGCTAGTAAAGCAAATGCTGTTATCTCAAGTTCAGTAACGGAGTCAGATTGCTGTGGTGGTTTTGTAGAAGGAACACACACCCTGATGCTAGGAAGACGTGAGTGTGAAGCCCAGTTCCTCTGCTAACCAGCTCTTTGCCATTTGCTATGACAACATCTTTTTTTTTTTTTTTTTTTTTGAGTTGGCATCTCACTCCATCGCCCAGACTGGAGTGCAGTGGCCGCTCCCGGCCACCGCAGTCTCGACCTGCTGGGCTCCGGCAAGCCTTCCACCTCAGCCTTCCGAGTAGCCGGAACTACAGGTGTGTGCTACCACGCCCGGCTAATTTTATTTTTTTTATTTTTTTTATTTATTGTAGAGATGAGATTTCGCCTGCCCAGGCAGGTCTCGAACCCGCGGGCTCAGGCAATCCACTCACCTCAGCCTCCCAAGGCGCAGGATTAGAGGCTGAGCCAACGAGCCTGGCTTATGACAACATCTTAGCATCCCTGTCCCCACTTTACACACTGAAGGTATGTTTCTAAGATAAAGAGTTTGGGGATGTGATAGGTTCACATATTATATTTGCTGAACAAATATCTGCTCCCCAACAGACAATGGAGACTTTCAAAGGGGAGAGGGAGAGAGGGGGGTAGGGGTCAAAAACCATCCGTTGGGTGCCATGCTTGCCACCCGGGTGATGGGTTCAGTAGAAGCCTGAGCCTCGCCATCACGCAATGCATCTATGTAACAAATCTGCCCGTGTGCCTCTTGAATCTAAAACAAATACCTGTTCCCTTTCCCCCTCCATGCCGACCGCTCATCTCAAACACATCACTAACCCACCCCATGGTGATTATGACTTGCTGCAACCATCCCTCCACCACACTGGGAGATTTAAAACATCTGGGAATCTCCTTTGCACCTTTCACTGTTACATAATGGACTCTTGGTGCATTTTTGAGTAAACACAGCAAGACTGAGAAAAGCAAAAATAAGCCAGAAAGTAATAGACATGAGAGATGAAGACCTAGAACCTAGTCTCAGGTTGTGGTTTTAAGGAAGTCACAACTGAAGATTAAATGGAGTTAATACCACCCACCTTAATGCAGTTACTGTCTGTGCAAAATGAGGAAAGATTTTTGCAATCACGCAAGTTAGCATTTGTTATCACGTTGTGTCTCTGTGAATTTGTTCCCACTAAAGAAAATCAAGTCACAGCCTTGCTGACATCCTAAGAGAAGCAAACCAAGGTGCATTTGTAGCATCCTGGAATGATACCTCACTGTTCGATGGTAGGATTATTGTTCTTTGGGCATTCTCGTAGGGCTTAGAATCAGAGATGGATGCAAGTCTTAGCCCCACCATTTGCTATGTGTGCAGCCCGGGCAGGTTACTGTCTTCATCTATAAAATGGGGATGAAACTGCTTCCTGTGAATCAAATGAAATAACGTATGTGAAGTCTGTGTAAGAATATCTAGCTCTTTAATTCTGTTTTTTATATTATTGCTTTTGTTATTATGTAAGTTTGGGCTGCTAAAATCAAGAACCCTAGACTAGGTAGCTAAGAAACAGCCAAAACATATTTCTCACACTCCTGGAGGCTGGAAAGTCCAAGATCAAGGCACCAGCAGTTTCAGTGTCTGGGGAGGGCCTTCCTTCCGGTTTACAGATAATGCCTCCTTACTGTGTCCTCACATGGCGGGAGAGAGTAGCTAGCTCACTGGTTGGGCCCATAGGTCTCACTTGATCACCTCCCAAAGGCTCTACCTACCAACACCATCTGCTCGGTGATTTAGTTTCAACATACAAATTTTAGGGAGACAGGCATTCAGACTGTAGCAATCATTAGAAGTGTCTTTCAGAATACTTAGACTTGCAATATCCAAAACGACAAGACCTACATGAAAGCCCATATTCCAGCGTCACTCAACAAGATTTCCTTCACATTTATATTTTTGTGATTATTTTTTATAATAATAAGTCGATTCAGAATACTGACCACATGTGAACTGTATTTGGATCTGCCTCCTGCTGGGAACACTATTCATTTCCCCTTAAGAAGCCTTTCCTTGTTTCTATAGCCCGTACACCACCCTTGTGTCTTTGAACATATACTTGAAATCACTGCAACACAGTTTGTCACTTACATTTTATCTAAATCTTTTTTTTTTTTTTCTTTTTTTTTTTTTGAGTTGGAGTCTCACTCTGTTGCCCAGACTAGAGTGCAGTGGCCGCTCCCGGCCACCGCAGCCTCGACCTGCTGGGCTCCGGCGATCCTTCCGCCTCAGCCTTCCAAGTAGCTGGAACTACAGGCGCACGCTACCACGCCCGGCTAATTTTTTGATTTATTGTAGAGATGAGGTCTC
>CAUYQG010022746.1:0-11620 GCA_963574415.1 Tarsius wallacei
AGAGAGAGACAGAGAGAGAGAGAGAGAGAGAGAGAGAGAGAGAGAGAGAGAGAGAGAGATTTCCTTACTTTCTGGGACTACAAGATGCACCAGGACTCCAAATACAAATATGCATTCAATGTAAATATTAAAGTAATGCACGCTTATTGTAAAAATTTCAAGCAATGCAGGCTTATTTAGACTACAATATGAAAATTTCCGTTCATTTATTTAGCTAACATTTATTGAATATGTACAAGATATGAAGCACTGTTCTAGGTGCTTCCTTCGTGCAGCAGACATGATTTTTCTCTTTTTTCCTAAACAAAATATAGTTCTCCCTTACTGTTCTCCATGGGGAACAGGTTCCAGGACCTCCAGCAGATATCAAAATCTGTGGCTCCTGAAATTGCTGATATAAAATGTTGTAGTGGTTGGGCTCAGAGGCTCAGCCTATAATACTAGAACTCTGAGAGGCAGAGGCAAGTGGATTGCCTGAGCCCGCGGGTTCGAGACCAGCCCGGGCAACTTGGCAAGACCTTGTTTCTACAGTAACTAAAAAATGAGTTGGGTGTGCTAGCAGGTACCTGTAGTTCCAGCTACTTGGAAGGCTGAGGCGGAAGGATCGTAGGAGCTCAGAAGGTTGACACTGGGGTGTCCGTGAGTATGCCACTGTACTCCAACCTGGGCCATGGAGTGAGACTCCAACTCAAAAAAAAAAAATCAAAATAATAAACAAATGAATAAATAAATACATAAAATGGTGTAGCATTTGCATATAACATAAGCACATCCTCTTGTAGATTTTATGTCACCTCTGGATTACTTATAATACTTAATACAACGTAAATGTCATGTAAATAGTTGTTAAAGTATTGTTTAGGGACTCATGAGCAAAAAAAGTCTGGATATGTTCAGAATGTTTCCCCCTGAATATTTACCATCTGCAATTGGTTGAATTTGCAGATACAGAACCCATGAATGTGGAGGGCTTACACTATGTGCTTCCTTTCTTGTCTATTAACAGAACCATGATTTAGTGTGACACAGAAATATGCCCATTTGGAAAATATACTCCTCAGATTCCGTAAGAGTTAGGCCTAACCTATGACGTAGTGTTGCCAATATGATTGTGTGTAATTCTTGGGGATGAGGTATATGGGAACACTATTGTTTTACTGATGAGCAGCATCAGACTCCTCTGGCATGCACAGCTTTCCTTTTGCCATTCTTTTCTTCTCTATACCTGGAACGCAGATGTAATGCCTAGGCTAGAGCAGCCATCCTGTGACTATGAGGATATGAATCATACACTAAGAATTTGTAATACTAGAAGAGCCTTAGCCATTAATGATTTCCTTAATTTTTGTAATTTTAAATTATTTTATAATTTAATAACTTTAATATAATTGTACATGTAATTATATTGTGCTTATGTTAATTTTCCCTGCATCTACATCTTATACATTCTTTTTTCTATTTTTACTTTGCCAATTACTAATAAAGCTGGTTATTTTCTCATATGTTTACGGACCATTTGTATCTTCTATTCTGTTCACTGCCTGCCTATATCTCCACCCCTACACTGATTTCTAAACATTCTTAATATACTATGGATGTGATCATTTGTCTCTTGCATGTGTTGTGAACATTTTCTCAAAATTGTCTGTGATATCAGTGACTACAGAGATGTTTTAAATTTAATTGCAGTCAAATCTATCAATCTTTTCCAGTTTCAACATCATTTATTAAGTGAATTGAATTTGAAATGCCATTTTAATCACATATTAATATTTATTAATATGTATTTATATTAGTATTTGTTAATATGTATTTCTGTTCCAGAGTCTCCTGTGTGTTTTATCTTATTTTATTTTTACCTTTTGGGTTTTTAATTTGTGTCATAACTTTATTTGTTTTTGTTTTTATTGTGAAATGCAACAGACAGAAAAGTATATAAAATGAACGTGCGCAGTTTACTAAATGATGAGAAAGTAAGCATTCATACGACTACTATTCAAGTATAGAAAAGTCATCTATATTCTGACCTTGACAGTTATTATTTCCTTGCTTTTATTTTTTCCACATATGTATGCACTACTAAAAAAACATAGTTTAATTTTGTCTGTTTTAAAATTTTATATAATGAAATAACGCTATAGACAATTTTTGTAACTTAACTTTTTACTTTATATTTTCTGATTTTTTTGGTCATATAATATTCTACCTAATGGCTATACTTCTATTTATCTATTCCGCTGTTGAAAACAAACTGGGTATTATTTTTGTCATTTAAGAACAAAGATAGCCAGGCTCAGTGGTTCATGCCTGTAATCCCAGCACTTTGGGGGGCAAAGACGGGAGGATTGCTTGAGACCAGCCTAGGTAACATAGGGAGACCTCATCTCTACAAAAAAAATTAAAACTTAGTCGGGTGTGGCAGCGTGCACCTCTGTCTAGTTCCAGCTACTAGGGAAGCTGAGACGGGAGGATTTCCTGGGCCCAGGAGGTCGAGGAGGTCGAGCTGTGATTTGTGCCACTGAACTCCAACCTGGGTGACAGAGTGAGACCCCAGCTAGAGAGAGAGAGAAAGAGAGAGAGAGAGAGAGAGAGAGAGAGAGAGAGAGAGAGAACAAAGATATAATGAACATTCTTATACTTGTATTCTGGTGTGGAGGGAAGAAAAACCTTTTTTTCTGCCTTTTTAGGTTCTGTGGCTTGGCTTGAGAATTAAACTGACAACAGACAGATTAACAGCACAAAAGCATAGAAATTATATTTGATGTGAATATGTTTCCTCTGTAAGAAAGGAAGACTCAAATAAGTGGATAGACCTGAGAGCTTATCTATCATTTTAACAAAGAACAATACATTGCAGAGACATGACAAAGGAAAGAGGGTTCAGGCTAGGGATAGGAAATTGTGGGAAAGTGACTAGGAAATACAAGTCTATGGGGAAAACTAATGGGAGTTAAGAGTTATTTTAGTAGGTTTGTTCATACAGATTCATCTCAGTGTTGACTCCTCCGTGTTGAGTGGCAAAAATGTTCTCTTTCTGGTATGAGGATATCTTTTCAGGAGAAATTAATACTCTGTCTTTAGGTGGAAAAGGGTTGGTCTGAGAGCCCTTCCTTCATTTGCTTTTTTTATTTTTTATTTTTTTGAGTTGGAGTCTCACTCTGTAGCCCAGGCTGGAGTGCAGTGGCACGCCCCTAGCCACTGCAGCCTCGACCTGCTGGACTCTGGCGATCTTCCACCTCAGCCTTCCAAACAGCTGGAACTACAGGTGCACACCACCACGTCCGGCTAATTTTTTTTGATTTATTGTAGAGATGAGGTCTCGCCACGTTGCCTGCATGGGTCTCGAACCCGCGGGCTCAGGCAATCCACTCGCCTCGGCCTCCCAAAGTGCTGGGCTTCCAGGCTAAGCCACTGAGCCTGGCGCATTTGCTTTTTAAAAATTACCTTCAGCAGAAAATAATTGATATGCCCCCAAAGTGGCATATTTTGAAGTGGCATGTTTTGATCCTTTTCAGGTGCTCATCAACAATTAAATCATGAAGTTATGCAAGTAGAAGTAGAGATTATAGGTTATAGAATATTTATATCTCTAATTTCATTAAATAACATCATCTGTTTTTCAAAGTGTTGGGACCAATTTACATTCTCATCAGTCATGCATGCTCCTAACCAGGCCATCGCTTTTTAAACTTTTAGACTTTTTAAAGTTTGCCTGTCTCATAGGTATATAATAGTAAAATTGTAGATTTTAATTTGTCATGACTACTAATGAGGTTAAACTCTTTTTCATATCTTTATTAGTTATATAGGTGTTCTGTTGTTGTGTGAAAGGCCTGTTCAAGTCTCTTAACCAGTTTTTCTGTTGGGTTGTTGATCTTTTGTTCATTGCTCTATGGGCTTTCTTTATTTTGGATACCAATTCCTTGATGATTATATGTGTTGCAAGTATTGTCTCTTATTGACTTTTCATATTTTCCTACTGACATTTGATAAACAGGAGTTCTTAATTTTCATGTAGCCAACTTTATGAGTCTTCTCTTTTGTGACTAGTGTTTACAATAAAAAAATGATTTATACCCCAAAGTCATGAAGCTATGTTTCTGTATACTCATCTAAAAGCTTTCACTTTATGTATTTATTTATTTATTTGAGAGAAAGTCTTGCACTGTTGCCCTTGCTGGAGTGCAGTGGTGCAATCATAGCTCACTGCAACCCTGTATCTCTGGGTTCAAACAATCCTCCTTCCTCAGTCTCCCAAGTAACTAGGACTACAGGTTTGTACCACCATGTACCTCTTATATTTAAGTCTTTAATCTACCTGAAAATTATTTTTATGTGATATGAAGAAGAGATTTAATTTTATTTTTAATATATGCACACCCAATTGTCTTAGTATCTCTTATTGAGAATTCCATTTTTCCCCACAGGATAAAGTTCCTTCACTGCTATCAATATTTTCTGCATATGCATGAGTTCTTCCTGGTCCACCTACCCTATCCACTGGTCTAATTGTCTAGACTTGCATCAGTACCACATTTTTAATTCTGTGACTTTATAGTATGTTTTGATTTTTGGAAGAGCAAGTTCTCCCACCAAATTTCTTTTCTTCATGAGAGTTTTAGCTATTACCATCTGAGATATTCCATATAAATTTGAGAACCAGTTTATCAATTTCCCTAAAAAGTATAGCCTTTTTTCTCAGTTTGTCTGTTTCACTATCCTTAAATCAGTTGTCACACTGTTTTAGTTACTATAGCTCTTTATTATGTTTTGATATCTGTAGGATAAGCTGCACCTCATTCTGCTAACATTCATTTGACTATTTTTACACTTTTGTTCTTTAAGAAGTACTTAGCCTTACAAGTTTCATAAAATTTATTTTTGGATTAAAAAAAATTGCACTAAATGTATGGATTTGTTTCATAAGAATTGATACTTTTACAGTGTAATCTTCCTATCCAGATTATTTTTTAAAATCTCTACGGCAAGTTTTATAGTTTTTTTTATATAAGGTCTTACATGTTAAATAGTGTAAATGTATTCCTAGGCATTTTTAAAGCATTTATTTTCATTGTGATTGAGATTTTGTGTAGAATTTCTAGTAGATGCTATTTATCAAGTTTCTTGTTCATTCATTGTTTTTATTAACTTCTTTGTAAAGTTTATTGGGATTTTGAGAAAGGTCAAACATATGACATTTTGAAAGCCATTTTGAATCCAAAGCATTGAGCTAGAATTTTAAGTAAATTTTGGATAGGTTTCTGAGAGCTAGAAATGACAGGGGGAAGAACATTTCAGGATTAGCGGACAGTGTGAACAATAGCACAGAGGTGGCAAGGTGTGTGGCCTGTTTGTGGAATACAGATTAATCTGGTTTGGATCAAGTATTAGGTATGTGTAGCGAAGCAATGCAAAAAGCCATAAAGTAGAATCTGTATTGTGGAGGACCCTGAACACCCAGCTAAGCCGTAGGAAATGTTATGTCCTGACATTGTCATATTGTTATTCTTTTCTACATAATGTAGAGCTTTAAGTCAATCAGACATTAGCAAAGTAGACATACATTAAAAACACATTATATAGTATGTGATTAAACATATTCAATTGTGAAACGTGCAGATTTATAACACAGAAGGAACACTGATGCAAAGGCAAGTTTATAATGACACTGAAAAGAGTTTGTTCACATTATCAAACCTCCCAAGTGTTATCTGCTTTTCAAAATCCATGTTTCACCAATGTGGCCCACTCATTCTTCTGAATACTCCTACCTCCGCCTACTGATGTTCCCGAAAATCAGACCCCAAGAAACATGCAAAAATGTGAAAGAGAAAGGAGAGGCTTAAAAATCTTAAATCACCTCTGGCCCATTTCTAGGTTTCTTTTCTCCTGTCCCTGATTTCTTATGACACTTGGACATAGGTTTATCTTCTATGCGAGCTCTTTCATTAAGTTTTATTGTTTGGAGAATCTTGACTTTGAAGTAATAGTGTGTCTCTTGATCTCCGTATTGAGGTCAGAATAGCCAAAGGTTTTCTATATTTTGCATCTACTCTTTCCTTCTCCACAGCCAAACCCAAAATTGCTCTTTCAAACTACTATTCACAGTCATTCTTACAGAGTAAATTATCAGAATTGACCACAATTTACTGCCCATCTCCAACCAGACTTTGCAAATGATAGGTCTCAAGAAATATCAGTGTTAAATTGCTGATTTCAAAGGAGTTTCCAATATGAGATATAAAATAGCAAACCCCATTCTCTTGTGTGGCTCGTGAACTAACTTAATAGGCAGTACCTCTCATCCTTACCCTCACACACAAGTCATATGTGTGTGTGTGCATACAGGTGTTCAAACATGTGTTTCTATTTTCTGAAGGAAGATGATCTTCTAAATATTGTTTTGATATAGAAATCATTACATTGTTTTAAATGATAGGTCGTAGTGTTTGAAAATTATACATTACATGGATCTTGGTGTACATGTATCTGTAAACATGAACACAGAAGCAGCCGCAGAATTTTCCGATTCCTTTAGGACAGGCTCGGTGGCTCAGCCTGTAATCCCAGCACTTTGGGAGGCCAAGGCAAGTGGGTTGCCTGAGCCCACGGGTTCGAGACCCGCCTGGACAACTTGGTGAGACCTCGTCTCTACAATAAATAAAAAATTAGCCAGGCGTGGTAGCGCGCGCCTGTAGTTCTGGCTACTTGGAAGGCTGAGGCAGAAGGAAAGTCCAAGCCCAGCAGGTCGAGGCTGCAGTGGCCGTGAGCGTGCCACGGTACTCCAGCCTGGGTGACAGAGTGAGACTCCAACTCAAAAAAAGGCCTCTAGCTCAGATTTTTAAGTTGAACATTTATTTCCATATTCATTCGTTTTCATATGAGCTGGTCTTGAAGGAGTAAGCTGTCACAAAACTTTTAGTTAGCAAGAGAAGACTGTGTGGAGGAGGTGACATTTTATGAAGTCCTTTATTTGCCTTTATATACCAAGTTAACCCACCTAATGATTATTTGATCATTTATTAAATAATCCTTTTTTTTGAGTCGGAATCTCACTGTCGCCCAGGCTGGAGTGCAGTGTGCTCACGGTCACTGCAACCTCAACCTGCTAGGCTCAGGTGATCCTTCCGCCTCAGCCTTCCAAGTAGCTGGAACTACAGACACGTGCCACCACGCCCAGCTAATTTTTTTTATTTATTGTAGTGACGAGGTCTCGCCATGTTGTCCAGGCTGGTCTTGAACCCTGGGCTCAGGCAATCATTTCACCTCTACCTCCAAAAGTGCTGGGATGACAGGCTTGAGCCACCACACCTGGCAATTATTTTTTCTCTTAAAAATGCTTTATTAAATAGTCCTTAACGCTCTTCATGAGTTAAAAGCAGTCAGAAGATGTTTAATTCACTTGACACAGTTCAACTGATATCTAGCTCATTTTTCTGTCACTGTTACTGTTAGTATCTGAGATCAGAACAGGTTGTTTCACAAGAAAGAAACTAAAGAGGAAAGAGTTTGTCAGCAACACCTTTTCATGATCAATTATATATAGCACCGGAAGTTTAAAGTATGACAGCTAATATGGGCAGGTAACAATGAACAATTTTCTCATTGATTCCTAGATCCATCTTAGTCTCAGAAAAATCTCTGAAGTACAGGTCTATTCCTGAAATCCAGTTTATTGTGGACTGTACAGTCTAGCTGACCCAATGAACATGAGTAGTTTGGAGGTCACTGAAAACCTGGTCAGTTCTATAATCTCCAGTGACCTAAGATATACTTTAGAGAGGGTCAGGATGGCACTATGGGTCCTGAATTAAATGAATAATTTCAGAACCAAACTGCAGCCTAGCTTTGTGCATCCTTTGAATGATCACTTCTGTAGACAGCTTCCCAGAGTGGGCAGTATCTGGGACTTGGTTAAACTTGAAAATAGCTTTTTCCAAAATGTAAGCCTGGTTCCATAACACCTTTCTCTGGCTTCCTTTTCTCATAAGTAAACAAGGGAATTGGGACTGGTCTTTCCCAGTACGAGTTCCTAAGAATCATCAGTCTTGAAAGTTGGTCCATGAGAAGAGGGTTCCATTGTCAGCAAGTATGGGAGATGTTGACCATTATAATCCCTTATGAGGTTTGCATGCACATTCAATTGTAATGACTCCAAGAAGGAGAATCTTTAAGTAAAAACCTACTGGCTTTGTTTCACCTTGCATTTCTGAAAAGTACACAAATACAGAGCAGTATCTTTAACATCAGTTTATTTTGTCTCATAGCATATGCTTTGTGATCCGTATCTTAACATTATCCAGAGAGGCAACTCCAGACCTGCCCTTGTCTAAACCCAAGTCCTTGGGGGCTGGCACAGAACAGGATTGGCACCCATGACTGGGAAGAGAGGCTCAGATTACCATCCTCCCTATCTCTGATCTTCATGCCATTTAATTCACAACTAAATGTATTACCGTTGGAAATCACTCTCCTGTCTTGGGACTCATTTTCCTCATCTGTAAAATGAGTGAGTTGTATGACCCCTTCAGCTCTGTCATTGCATGAACTATCTTCCCATGGGTGAGATTCACTTTAGAACTTGACCTCTTCACAGCCCCTTGGGCTGCCGAGTGACAGACACCACAGCTAATCCTCCATAAATAGATGTTCCATATCTTGGGTCGCAGGATAAATTTATAGCTGAAGATTGACACTCAGGAACTGTCAAACAAGTCCAATTTGACCTCCAAAAAAAAATGCAATACTATTTTTAAACCATTACATTATATTGAAAAGCAAGATATATATTTTATTTAACAAATATAAATCATGCTTTTGATTTTTATTTTAAAAATAATAAAATAAAAATGTGTCCAAAGTTAACCAATATTTACTGGTTGGTTTCTCTGGACAGAACAATATCCAGGAGGAATTTCAATGAAACTTAGAGCTATACCAGGAGCCATTGGAGCTAACAATGATTTTTTAATTAAAAAAAAAATCCTATTTCTGTTTTACTTTTTATAAAAAGGAAGAAGAGATATTTCAATATGATTAGTATATTTCTATATACTAATCATATTGGTATATTTATATTGGTATATTTTATACCAATATGATTGGTTACAGATGTGTGTCATTCAATCACCCTAGAAGCTTAACAAGTGGCAGAAATATTTGGTTTCTCTGTCATTTTGTTTAACTCCAAGCAAAATGGTAGCAGAACAAATATCATTCCAATCACCTAAAAATGAATCAGAGAGACTCGAAGCAATCAAAAGTAAAATCCAATTTAGATGCCTAGGAAAATATCACTTTCAGCAAAGAGTATTTGTCATAGACTGTATGTTTGTGTTCCCCACCAAATTCATGTGTTGAAACCTAACCCCCAATGCAATAGAATTAGGAAATGGGACCTTTGGCAGATAATTAAGTTTAGATGAGCTCCTGAGGGAGGAGCCATCATGATAAGATCAGTGTCTTTATCAGAAGAAAAAGACTAGAGTGTGTTCTCTCTTTCTCTCTGCTATATGTGGAATTAACCAGAAGATTGTCATCTGCAAACCATGAAGAGGGCACTCATCAGATACTAAATCTGCCTGCACTCTGATCTTGAACTTCACAGCCCCCAGAGCTGTGAGAAATACATTTCTGCTGTCTAAGCCACCCCATTTATGGTGTCTTGGAATAGCAGCCCAAACTGACTAACATGATATTTAAGGAAGTACTCAAGTCATGGTATTTTTGGTGAGAAAATGGAATAAGGAGAAACTATGAGGTAATAAACTAGTAATGTGCTAATCTCAAGTGAACATCCAAAACAAAATCCAGGACACCATTAACAGTTTGGAATTTACTTCTGCTTCTTAGAATAGGCAAAAATAGTCCCACATGTAAGGAAGCATGGGGCTAAGTCTAAAATATACCATTTCCAGAGGCTAAATACCTGGCATCCTTATAATAAAAGGGATCCTCCCCCCACCACACCTTAACTCACCATATTGGCTTTCTTTTTCTCTAGTTACACAAAATGGGAATGAACACAGAATCACAAGGCCTGTAGTTGCTTTGCCATGGTTACCTAAGGGCCCAGACCAGGGAACCCTTATCAGAGACTACTATCCTACAGAATAGTGTAGTTAAGTTTTAGTACAGCTTCTAGGAAGGACTTAGACATAGTGGCTGAGAAGATGGAGGAAAGCATTTTAGCTGGTTAAATGGCATGGAAAGACAGTAATAAGAGACTGTGACCTGCCTATTCAAGTAGTTTCTGGAGGCAAGATTTTCTTTAGACTCACTTCCCTTTTCAGTACTATGTTTTTGAGAACTTCCCCTGCTCATGTTGTGAAATAACCATTGGGTATAATAAGTCCTAGTGTGGATTCTTCTAGATGCAGACACTGAGAGGAGTAAGTGAAAATATTTAAGATGTTCAGGCAACTCCAAGAGAAAGGCATGTTGTCCAGGGAAGAGAAGGTAGAGTTATTAAGCCACAAGGAAACTGGGATCAGTGCAAAGCACAGGGCTCGAAATTATCCCAACCAAGGTGGGAGGGAGCTGGAGTATTTATACAAGAACCCTTGAGAGTCATTCTTAAGTGCCATATTTGGTGACAGATGAGATATGTTCATTCCTTGACACTTCTGGTCTGCAGTTTGCTCCCCATGACAGCTTCGCTTCATCCTAGGGAAAGGGCCTCAGGGACAGAGGCAGATGCTGGTTGTAGAAGTGGTGGGTCTAGCTGGGCTCGGTGGCTCAGCCTGTAATCCCAGCACTTTGGGAGGATGAGGTGAGTGGATTGCCTAAGCCCGTGGGTTCGAGACCCACCTGGGCAACTTGGCGAGACCTCATCTCTACAATAAATCAAAAAATTAGCCGGGCGTGGTAGCATGCGCTTGTAGATCCAGCTACTCGGAAGGCTGAGGCGGAAGGATCGCTGGAGCCCAGCAGGTCGAGACTGCGGTGGCTGGGAGCAGCCACTGCACTCCAGTCTGGGCGACAGAGTGAGACTCCAACTCAAAAAAAAAGAAAAAAAAGAAGTGGTGGGTCCAAGAGAAACACTGTACATAAATAAAGCACCACCATCTGGGTTAACCTCTAGCCAAAGGCCAGTAATGGACTCTGATAGGGCTCCTGGCCAGGGCCTTTAGGTGGCCACAGCAAAGCAACAGTGGGCCTTGTGATTCTATGTTCATTCCCATTTTGTGCAAGAGAAAGAGAAAACCAATAATATGACTTAAGGTTGGGTGATGGGAGGATTCCCTTTGGTATTCTAAGGATGTCAGTTATTCGGCCTCTGGAAATAGTGTATTTTAGAGTTAATCTTTTCTTTTTAAACATTACTGTTATTATTATTATTATTATTTGAGTTAGAGTCTCACTGTCGCCCAGACTGGAGTGCAGTGGCCACTCCCGGCCACCGCAGCCTCGACCTGCTGGGCTCCGACGATCCTTCTGCCTCAGCCTTTCAAGTAGCTGGAACTACAGGCGTGCGCCACCACACCTGGCTAATTTTTTGATTTATTGTAGAGATGAGGTCTCGCCAAGTTGCCCAGGCGGGTCTCGAACCCGCGGGCTCAGGCAATCCACTCACCTCAGCTTCCCAAAGGCGCGGGATTACAGGCTGAGCCACCGAGCC
>CAUYQG010022748.1:0-11077 GCA_963574415.1 Tarsius wallacei
CCTGGGCAACTTGGCGGGACCTCATCTCTACAATAAATAAAAAAAATCAGTCGGGCGTGATAGCACGCGCCTGTAATTCCGGCTACTCGGAAGGCTGAGGCGGAAGGATCGCTGGAGCCCAGCAGGTCGAGGCTGCGGTGGACGGGAGTGGCCACTGCACTCCAGTCTGGGAGACAGAGTGAGACTCCAACACAAAAAAAAAAAAAAAAAAAAAGAAACTCTATCCCAAGAAAATTACCTAAGGTTTTCTATTATCTGTGACTGTGCTCCCTTCTGTTACTGTAGGTAATTGTCAGTTGACAGGATGGCATTATTTCTACCTTCATTGCCTAACCTTCTCATTTACAAGAATGTGTTATTTTAATATTTATTATGTCAACAAGAATTTCTGACTTTTTCCACCCCACTCCCCCACAGGCTTCGGCCTGACTAAAAAATTAACTAAATATGAAATGGACAGCTTCGTTCATTCACCCATTTATTCAAAAGATATTTACAGAACCTCATCTTACCAAAACTCTATTAAAACTATTAAACATATTATACAGAGTGGAAGTATAATGCCTGCCTTTAAGGTCTATAGCACCAGAAATGACTAAGTTTAACAAATCTATATGCTTGATTATATATATCAAGTGGGGAGTTAGGAGATTAACAAATATCTCTTTCTTGATTTGGTTCTCAGCCTGAGTATTATTGGCGTATAGAAATGCTATTGATTTTTGTATATTGATTTTGTATCCTGAAACTTTGTGGAAGTTGTTTATCAAGTCTAGGAGTCTTTTGGAAGAACATTTAAGGTTTTCTAGATGTACAGTTATGTCATCAGTGAACAGAGATAGACTAACTTCCTCCCTGCCAATTTGGTTACCTTTTACAATAACAATAAAAAATTAAAATACTAGGAACACATTTAACAAAGGAGGTGAAAGAGCATTGCCAGGAACAATACAAAGCACTGATAAAAGAAATTGTAGATAACACCAACAAATAGAAGAACATCCCAGGCTCATGCATTGAAAGAATCAATATTGTTAAAATGATCATAATACCCCCAAAGCTATCTACAGGTTCGATGCAATCTCATTTTTCACAGAACTAGAAAAACAATCCTAAAGTTCATATGGAACCAAAAAAGAGCCAAATAGCCAAAGCAATCCTAAGTAAAAAGAATATGAGACGACATCACATTGCCTGAGTTAAAATCATACTACAAGACTATAGTAACCAAAACAACATGGTACTTGTATAAAAATAGATAAGCCAGTGGAATGGAGAGAACCCAGAAACAAAGCCACATACCTACAATCAATGGATCCTCAACAAAGCCAACAGAAATCAACAATGGGCAAAGTACATCCTAATCAATAAATAGTGCTGTGAAAACTAGCTAACCATATGCAGTAGAATGAAACTGGACCTCTATCTTCACCATATACAAAAATTAAAACTTAAGGATTAAAGACTTAAACAGACAACCTGAATATGCAAAGTTATAGAAGAATAACTTTTTTGGACATTGGCCTAGGCAAAGAATTTATGATGAAAACCCCAAAGGAAAATGTAACAAAAATAAAAATAAACAAATAAGACTTAATTAAACTAAAATATTTTGCACAGCAAAAGAAATAATCAACAGAATGAACACAAAACCTACAGAATGGGAGAAAATACTTGCAATTTATACCTCTGAGAAAGGACTAATATACAGAATCTACAAGAAACTCAAACAACTCAACAAGAAAAAAAATCTGATTAAAACGTGGGCAAAGAACATGAACAGACACTTCTCAAAAGAAGACATGCAAGTGGTCAACAAACTTGAAAAAATGCTGAATATTACTAATCATCAGAGAAATGCAAACCAAAACCACAATGATATATCATGTTCCACCAGTCAGAATGGCTATCATTAAAAAGTCAAAGAACAATATATGTTGACATAAGCATGGAGAAAAGGAAATAGTCACACACAGTTGGTGAAAATGTAAACTAGTTCAACTTCTATGGAAAACAATATGGAGATTTCTCAAAGTACTACCAATAGAACTACCAGCAATCTCACCACTGGGTATCTACCTAAAGGAAAATTTTACCTAAAAAAGACCTGGGGTCGGGCTCAGTGGCTCAGACTGTACGCCCAGCACTTTGGAAGGCCAAGGCGAGTGGATTGCCTGAGCCCGCAGGTTTGAGACCAGCCCGGGCAAGACCTTGTCTCTACAATAAAAATTTTTTAAAAAAGACCTCTGCACTTGCTTGGTCAGCACCATTCACAATAGCAAAGTCATGGAATCAACCTAAGTGCCCTTCAGTGGATGACTGGATAAAGAAAATTATACAAACACACACACACACACACACATACACACACACACACCACAGAATACTATGCAGTCATAAAAAAGAGCAAAATCATGTTCTTTGAAGCAACATAGATGAAGCTGGGCTGGAGGCAATTTTCCTAAGTCATTATACTAAATGAACTAACTCGGAAACAGAAAACGAAATACCACATGTTCTAACTTGTATGTGGAAGTTAAACAATGAATAATTGTGAACATAAAGATAGAAATAATAGACACTAAGAGTACCAAAATAGGGAAAGTCAGGGAGGGCAGAAAGTAGGGCAAAGATTTTAAAACTACCTATTGGGTACAATGTTCAGTAATTGGGGAATGAGGATACCAGAAGCCCAATCCCCACCAGTATACAACCTCCTGAATCTAAAATAAAATAAAAATAAAGAATTGGAAAAAATGAAAATATCACCTATTTGTGGCTATATTTTTTGTTGTATCTGTCTTACCAATAGGGAGAAGTAATTGTGAAGTGGAAAGATTTAGACAATTCATTGTACTATTCATGTAGGTCATTTTTTTTCCTACCTCTTTCCGCTATTGATATAAAGATGGTGATTTCAATAAGCATCTATTTCTATATAACAATTTGCCTCAAAATTTATCAGCTTGAAACAACAGATATTCATTCTCTCATAAAGTTTCTTGAGAGTGAGGAATCTGGGAGCAGGTTAGGTGAATAGTTATGGCTCAGAGTGTCTTATGAGGCTGCGCTCAAGATGCAAGCCAGAGATTTATGAAGAGTCATCTGAGGCTTGACTTGACTGGAGGATCTTATCTGCATCCATTCTGTAGTGCTATAACAGAACACCAAAGATTGCATAGTTTATTTAAAACAGAGATTTATTTCTAATGATTCTAGAAGCTGGAAAGTCCAATATCATGGTCAAAGGTTATTATCTGATGAGTGCCTTCTGGCTGCACATCCCATGACATAAGGTGAAAAGACAGAAGGGTGCTCATATGGGAGACAGAGGGAAGGGAGCTGAACTGGTACTTTAAAGGAAATCCATTCCAGAGTGACTAACCCACTCCTGCAATAATTGTATGAATCCGTTCATGAAAGCAGGTACTTATGATCAATTTGATTCTTTAAGTTTCTACCTGTCAGCACTGTTGCATTGGGATTTCAGGTTTTGGGGGTTTTGTTGTTGTTGTTGTTGTTTAATTTTGGCTCAGAGTCTCACTCTGTCGCTCATGCTGGAATACAGTGGCACAGACGTAGCTCACTGCAGCCTCAACCTTCTGGGCTCAGGTGAACCTTCAGCCTTAGCTTCCCGACTAGCTGGGACTACATGTGCGCTCCACCATGTCCAGTTGATTTTTTTGTTTGTTTGTTTTGTTTTGTAGAAATAGAGACAAGATCTCAAAATGTTGTCTAGGCTGCTCTAAAATTCCTGTGCTCAAACAATCCTCCTGCTTGGTCTCCCAAGGCGAACCACCATATCTGACTGGGAAATTGAGTTTTCAATAAATGAACTTAGGGATACATTCAAAATATAGCAGGTTCACTCCACTGTTTCTCATCATGTGGGCCTCTTCATTGACCCATGACAGTTGGATTCTCTAAAGTCAGTGGACCAAGATAAAGAGAGACCATGATGGGAGCTGCAGAGTCTTTTATAACTTAATCTTGAAAGTATCTTACTATCACTTCTGCTTATATTTACAGGTCTCATGAACTAATCTTGGTACAGTGTGGTAGGGAAGTAGACAAGGACCTGAATTCTAGGAGGTAGGAATTAATAAGGGTCATCTTGAAGACTAAGTGCCTAACTACTACGGTTCTGTTCCTCTCTCTCTCTCTCTCTCTCTCTCTCTCTCTCTCTCTCTCTCTCTCTCCCCCCTTCTCTTCCTCTCTTCCTTCCTCTCCCTCCCTCTTTCTCTTCTTCCCTTCTTCCCTCCCTTTCTCTCTCTTTCTCTCTTTCTCCTTCCCTCTCTTTCTCTCTCCCTCCAAACACTCTTTCTCTAATGTGTGCTTGTTTTGCTTCAAGTTTCTTTTTCTTTTTTAGAGATGGGATCTTACTCCATCGCCCAGGCTGGAGTGCAGTGGCACAATCATAGTTCACTGCAGCCTTGAACAACTAGACTCAAGCAATTCTTTCAACTCAGCCTTCCAAATAGCTGGGACTACAGGTGCACACCACCAAGCCAACTATCTTTTCTTTTTTTGAGACAGAATCTTGCTATGTTGCCCAGGCTTGTCTTGAACCACTGAGCTTTCTGTTTCAACCTCCCAAAGTGCTAGGATTACAGGTGTGAGCCACCATGCCTAGCCTTGCTTCAAGTTTCTATACCATCGTATAGTTCAACCACAAAAGGTAAAATGTCAGAGTTTGGATATGGATTTAGAAAAAGAAGGCTTAGATTGAGGATAATTAATATGCTTTAAACCAAATTCAACAATACTAAGTATTCTCATTCTCATTTTTGTGTACTACTACCTTAATGGGAGGCGATTTATAGAGCAGAATTGGGTTATTCTAGAGATTTTATTTCAAAACTCACCGTAAATCATAAAAACTATTGCCCTGTCCTGGAGATGGAGAGAAAAAGAAAGAGAATAGATTTAACTACAGCCAATAAATATTTATTTACTCACCAATTATTCATTGGGCACCTATTGTGTTCCAGCTTTCTTCTAGGTTCTTGTGATAAAGCAGCGAATAATTGTGCAAAAATTCCTTCCTCCATAGAGTTTGCATTCTTGTGGAGGGAGACAAACACAAGTAAGTAAGTAAATCATATTATGTTAGAAGATGATACATTCTATGCTAAAATAAAGCAGTGTATGGGGGGGTTGTGACTGCTGGAAAAGGGGAATTGTAATTTTTTTTAACAAAAAGGTAAGAACAGGCCAGGTATAACAGGTATCATTTGAGTAAAGACCTGAAGGAAGCAAGAAAAAGAGCCATGTATTTATCTGGAGGAAGGATTTAGTAGAAGGATAAGCCAGGGAAGGGCCTGAGTGAGAGCATCCTATGCACTTGACTGAAGTGGTGTAAGAAGTAATAGGGAACAGTTAATAGATGCGATCTGAGAGGTTCTAAAGGAATGAGCTTTGGGGGGCTTGCAGACCATTAAAAACGCTGGCTTTTGGCTGGATGAAATGGGGAGACTTTGAAGAATTCATTTTGAGCAGAGAATGAACAAAGATTAACCTAATAAAGAAATGAGCATATAGATCAACTAAAACTAAAAACGCATAGGGATATGTTTTCAATGTGTTTATGTCCTTTGGTGTTTCCATGTCCTACTGAATGGCGTCTAAGTATAATCAACACTATTACTTCCTCAATTCCACTTTCGGGGAGGCACACCTCATAACTTGGGTACCTGCATAATGAACATTTGTATACCTAACTCAGATTTGTACCTCACATCTTTAAAATAAAATTTTTTAAAAAAAGAAAGGACATTCCTTGCCTCATTTTATAAGACTTGTATAACCTAAATACTACAGCCATTCAGGAACAGTATAAAAAAATAATTCATCTCAGATATCACCAACTGACTCTCTGGGGAAAAGAAGCACTCGTTGGTAGCATGCGCAATTTCTGTGATATAAATACCTCCCTTGTGGCTGATTTTTAAAAATAGTTGTGGTTAACCACTGGCTCCTAAAATTTTAACAAGTATCCCAGAACACCTGATTCAGGCAGCTCCAGCATACCATTGTTTGTATTAAACAGAGCCAACAGGAAACACACTGACTTTTACAATTGACATTGAACAAATGTTTAACACATTAATAACAATAATTATCCACTCATTCCTGAGTGCCTAATATTTGCCATTCATTATTAATCATTTCCTCAAAAATCTTATAAGTATACAAAGAAGACATCATCTTTTTTTATATTATAGAAGGATAAATCGGTGCTCATGGAGGTGAAATAACTGACAGAGTTCACTAGCTAATAAGTAACTGTCATGATTTGAACCCCAAACTATTTCTTCTTTTTTCATTATGGTGAGTTAATAATTTTAATCTAGAATTAATTCAAAATATCAAAAAAGTTCATATTTACCCATCTTATAAATTTTTCATCACTATGTAATGATTTATTGAAAAAATGTGGTATTATTATAATTCAGCTAATTTCCATCAGATAACATAGATTCACTTTGTATCATCCTATGGATAAAAGTTGAGATTCTACTCTTTTTAACAATTTTACCTTCCACTAGGATAGCCAACACCCCTGGCTTGCCATTTTCTAAAGAATGTCTTTGAAGTCAAATCAATACCACTGTTTCCCCAAGTTTACCCACTCACATTGCATCCTTTAAAATTCAGGTCAGGGCTGGGCATGGAGGCCCATGCCTACAATCCAAGCAATTTGGGAGGTCAAGGCAGGAGACCAAGGTGGAGGTTTGAGACCAGCCTAGGCAACATAGCAAGACTTTGTCTTTACAAAAAAATTTTTAAAAATTAGTTGAGCATGGTGATATGCCTGTGGTCCCAGCTACTCTAGAGACTGAGGCAGAAGGATTGCCTGATCCTAGGAGGTCAAGGCTACAGTGAGCTGTGATTGAGCCATTGCACTCCATCCTGGGTGACAGAGTGAGACTCAGACTCAAAAAATAAAAATAAAGAAATAATTCCCTCAGGCATCACCTATTCTGAATATATATATATGTGTGTGTATATATATAGCATCTTCCTCTCCACAGCCTTCCTCAGAATGAACTAAGTACCCAAAAGTTGCACTTCCAAGCATTCCAGTGAACACATTCAGTATCACATCAAAACACATAATTATATGGCACGCCTTCATTTCCCTAATAGATAAAAACATTTTTTAACTTATTCTATCTTACTGATCTTTATATACCCAGTGTCTGGTACTAGATGCAAGATTATTTTTTGTAGAATAAATGAATAATTAAACTAATGAATGCAGGATTTAGGGAGCAAACATTATCTATGTAGTTTGGCATTTCTATTGACTGTGGTTAATTCTGTAATGCCACAAATATATGATAGTATTTCAACTATCATATAGTTCAAAAGCCAGGATGAAGTAGAGGTTAAATGTTTGGGTTCTATAGTAATACTGACTGGGTTCAGTTTTTCTTTTCACCCCTTCCTGGTTAAGAAATTGATTTCGTCTTTCAAGTTCTCATTTTCCTCATCTCTAAAACGGAGATGGTTTTTATAAGAGTTAAATAAGTTAATACATAAAAGCACATAGAAGGAACATTAAAAATGGTAAGCCCCCAATAACTATTAATTATTATCTCATTGTTAAATGGACTGGCAAACATAAGATTCATTTAGTTGGTTAAAGCATGATTTGCATTAATGGCCAAGGCAATTGTTAATCATCTTGTATAACAAGAGATTATCATTTAGAATAATAAAAATAATAAAAATTGCCACTACTGATCTTCCCACAAGGACATATAACATTAAAACGTAACTTTACATGCTTTTACCTCTTTTCTCTAAGAAGGCTAGCAAGTACAATTCAATGCTAACTACATACTGAGTTTGTTTTCTTAACTGTCTACCCTTTTCAGGCATAGGAGATATATGAGAATTGTCATTTCTTTTTCAGCCTTGGGTTATGCCACACTACCAATGTCTGAAAACCAAGGTCTGCATATCACAAGCAATCTAGGAGGGAAAAAAGTGTTTTAATGCAGAAAAATAAACTAGTTATATGCCACCATATTTGACCTCTTGCTGAAATTATTAGCTTGATAGTCATTGTTTTTCAAGTATTATCTTTTCTAAATGTTCTTGTTTTTTCTGTTCTCTCCTTTATTCAGAGCCAGATAAATGTAAGCCTAAAAACATAATTTTAAGACCTTTAAATGAGTCACATACCCTAATTCTATCACCAGCTTCCCTATTTTCACAGATGAAACTTACTTTACCAAATGTTGGTTGGTTTATACATTTTGTTGTTTCCGCTAGAGTATATAGCTTTAGCTCAGACAATTTCTTCTTCTTTTTTTTTTTTCTTTTACCTTCCTGCCTGAAATTTCATGTTTTCTTGTGAATTGTGGCTCCCAATTACAGTAATTATACTTTATGTTCACAATTTTTAGGACTATGAGTTGGCCAAAAATTCTCTGTTGACTAAATTCTGTATAATGCTTAACACAATTGGCTATCCCATAAGGGCTGGTAATTTATTGATGCCCCTTAAAGCTAACTCTGATGTTGTCATCACAAATTTTATATTATTTTTATCTTTGTGAGAATACCTTTCTATGTGAATAACCCAGACAATTAACCCAACTCTGTGTATACACAAGAAAGTTTGGTTGATGGAATATAAAACGTTTAAATTTAGAAATATAGCTCAAACATATTTATCAAGGCTTATCTATTTCTCCAGATATGTAGTTCTCAAGACCAGCTTCAATGATGATTTACTACAAAATATACCAAAAATTAGAAATACAAATAAGAGGTTTGAAAAGCTCTGGGCTCTCTCTTGGATATGGCCTTTTTCTTCCTGGTTCTTCTTATGCTCCTTTTATAAAAACATCTAAATAAAACATCAGATTGCTTCTTGCCTGACCTGTAGGCCCCAAGCCGATTAATCCCATTTGTATTCTACTCTTTTTACAATATGTAGTGTCAGCTCCTTTGTTAGTGGCCAGCTGAAAAGGAGTGAAGAGAACCAGAAAAAAAGGAAGATTTGCTTTCATTCAACTCTGGGAAAAGAGAGTTGTTTGTGCAGGAAAATAACCCAAAATGGTGGGCTCTGTAATTCTCCAGGTTCCTAGGAATTCTATCATTAGAAATCAGCTTAAAACAAACAAAATTTAACAGAATTTGACTTTATTGAGACCTGTTTTTAAGTGGACAGACTTGTCTAGAGGGACACTTTTAGCACATGGCCCTAAAATTCTCCTGCCCTCTCTACTATTCCTGACACCGTGGTTTTGCACTGGATGTGTGCTGTCACATTAATAGAGGACATCAAATCTAATAGAGACGTGCTGGGGTTCTGCAGAGTGTGAATTATTAACTTGGATATATGGGAGAGTACTAAATGAACCAGGGAAGCTGAAGGCATTGTTTAATGCTCTGTTTGTATCTGATTCTTTTCTGTTATCATACACCGATTGAAACCAGGTAGGAATGCTAACAAGAAATTTCAAGTAGATGAGAGAGAATTTTAAACTGTTGCCATCAGTCTCTGCTCCTGTCAGCATGTGAAACAAACAACTTCAAATGAATTAGACAACAATGAGAGAGACAAAGGAAATGGCAGAGAGGGAAGTCAGTATCAATGTTATTCTTCCACACTCATTACCGAGACTCAATTAACTAAGTCTTAAATTCAAGTGAGACAAAGGTCCAATTGCTCCCTTTTATTTCTGTACCACTTGATAAGAAATCTGAGGGCCTATTATAAAAACCCACCTGAAAAATACTAATCAATTTTTTATCACATCACTTTTCTCCTGAAGTACAGATTTCTTTATAAATATCTCATTCTTATGATAAAAATAGAGACCAAACTAGAACACAGAAAAGAGCATTCTTACTAAGAAAATTAGGGCCAGTCTGGATATTTTAATTGAAAATTTGCATAAACTAAGGTTTCATAAAAGTAATTCACATATATCTTAAATATCTTAAACATTTTATCTTAAAACATAGGAAAAAATGTTCATCTGCTTGCCAGGCTTTTGATGTAGAGCCAAGACTCTTTTTTTAAAAAATTTTATATTATGGATCCATCCATAATGCTTCTTCCATGATTTTCAAGATTATGGATCATCTTTTTTGAAATGAACTCAAGATTCCAAGGCACCTAGAAGAGGGCAGTTCTTAATTTTTATAATAAGTAAAGCAACTATTTTAATTGTTCACTACTCATGCCCTACTATTTTTAACATCATTTTTGTTATGGCAATGTGAACAAACTATTCCCCTAGATTTGTAGAATTCTTTCTCAAAAATTCTATAATTATCTTGCCTACATTTACTTTTACTGCAGTGTGAGCAACTTAGCTTTATCAAGTCTTCAAAACAGTCACCTGCTTTCATGGAAGCAGCTGTCTCTCACTACACTCCCATTTAATCCATTTATGAAAAAGTTAATTAATATGAGGACAACAATAAGTACAGCCATTGAAAAAAAGTTTGAGAATAAACCACTGGCTCCTGGTAAGCATGCAATTAAAGTTTAGAAGCATATTGCTATTCCCGAAAGTACCTATAAGATGCAAGTACTCAGTGAGTCATAGGTCAGTCAGTATATATCACAGAAGGATGAAAAAGCATCAGTTAATCCATAAGATCAGTTACCTGGAAGTTAATTAAAACAGCATATACTTTATTATTTCATAATTTAAAAAACAAAAGTACATATAATCATATTCTGACACATAATAAAAGCATGTGTAATATAAATCACTCATAATAGAAAAATTGAAGAATGTGCTCATCTTGCATTCTTTTTTTTTTTTTTTTTGAGTTGGAGTCTCACTCTGTCACCCAGACTGGAGTGCTGTGGCCGCTCCCGGCCACCGCAGCCTCGACCTGCTGGACTCCGGTGATCCTTCCGCCTCAGCCTTCCAAGTAGCTGGAACTACAGGCGCGCGCTACCACGCCCGGCTAATTTTTTATTTATTATGGAGATGAGGTCTCGCTTGCCCAGGTGGGTCTCGAACCCACGGGCTCAGGCAATCCACTCACCTCAGCCTCCCAAGGCGCGGGATTACAGGCTGAGCCACCGAGCCCGGCT
>CAUYQG010022752.1:0-14796 GCA_963574415.1 Tarsius wallacei
TTTTAAAAAAATTATTATTTATTATAAAAATGTGGGGTACAATTCAGGGTTAGGTATATAAACATCGATCATGCAGGTACACTTGTTGATGAGGTATGCCCTTCCCTCCCCTAGCAGTTTCCCTCAACTGCCAATCCCACCCTCCCTCTTCTGACAGTTTCCCACTACTGCCAATCTCTTTCTTACAGTAGTATAATTGTTCAAGGTCCGTTTACGAGTGAGAACATATGGAACTCTGTTCTTTGTTTCTGTGACAGATCACTGAGTATGATTGACTCCAAATCCATCCAAGTTGCTGCAAAGTCCATTTATTTGTCCTTCTTTATGGCTGCATAATTGTGTATTCCATTGTGTATATGTACCTCATTTTTAAAATCCAGTCCAGCTTCAATGGGCAACACGGTTGGTTCTATGCTTTTGCTATTGTGAATAGAGCTGCAACAAACATACGTGTGCAGGTATCTTTTTCGTAGAATGATTTGAGTTCCTCTGGGTATATTCTCAATAGGGGAATTGCAGGTCATATGGAAGGTCAATTTCTAGTTCTTTCAGAAATCGCCACACTATCTTCCAAAGAGGTTGTACTAGTTTGCATTCCCACCTGCAGTGTAGAAGTAAACCTTTTCCTCCACATCCTAGCCAGCATCTATTGTTGTTTTATTAAGATGGTCATTCTTACAGGGGTTAGGTGGTATCAATGTGGTTTTGGTTTGCATTTCTCTGATGATGAGTGAGGCTGAGCACTTTTTCAACACATGGTATTTTCAATGGTTATTTATGCCTTATAATAAAACCAAAACACATTTGTTGAGTACCTACAAGGCGTTAGGCACTGTTCTAGTGTTTAGCATCTATTAACTAATTTAATCCTTACAACAATCATATCATTTTTTATTTTAAATACATGGGGTACCATTCAGGGTTAGGTATACAAATGTTCATTATGCAGGTACCCATGTGGATGAGGTGTGCCCCTCCACTTCTCCAGGCAGATTCCCACTACTGCCAATCCCACTTCTCTGCTCCCATCCTTGCAGTTTCCCGTTACTGCCAATCCTTTGCACATAGTATTATGATAATTGTTCAGGGTCTGCTTATGAATGAGAACATGTGATACTCTGTTCTTTGTTTCTGTGAAAGATCACTCAGTATCATAGACTCTAAGTCCATCAAGGTTGCTGTGAAGTTCATGATTTTGTTCTTTTTTATGGCTGCGTACTATTCCATCATGTATATGTACAGCATTTTTTTTTAAATCCAGTCCTCTTTTGATAGACAGCATGGTTGGTTCCATGTTCTTGCTACTGTGAACAAGGCTGCAATAAACATACATGTGCAGGCAACTTTTTTATAGAGTGATTTGAGTTTTTCCAGGTATATTCCCAGTAGGGGGATTGCAGGGTCATATGGGAGGTAGATTTTTAGACCTTTTAGGAATTGTCACACTGTTTTCCACAGAGGATGTACTAGTTTACACCCCCACCAACAGTGTAGAAGTGTTCCCTTTTTGCCACACCCTCTCCAGCATCTGTTGTTTTTTGAGTTATTGATGGCGGCCATCTGACTGGAGTTAGGTGGTATCTCAATGTGGTATTAATTTGCATTTCTTTGCTGAGCATTTTTTCATCTATCTGTTGGCTGCTCATATATCTTCTTTTGGTAACTGTCTATTCATACTTTTTGCCCAGTTTGTAATGGGGCTATTTTTTTTTTCTTTTTGGCATGTTTGAGTTCCTTGTAGATCCGAGATGCCAGGCCTTTGTCAGACATACAGTTGGCAAATATTTTTTCCCCGTCTGTAGGCTGTCTCCCTGCTCTCTTGATGGTTTTTTTGACTTTGCAGAAGGTTGTCAGTTTGATGAGGTCCCACTTGTGTATCTTATCTCTTATGGCATGGCATTTGGGGTTTTAATTGGAATTGGTTGCCAGTTCCAATTTCCACATGGGTGTCTCCTCCATTTTCTAAGGTTCTTACAGTTTGAGGTTTTAAATTCAGGTCTTTGATTCATTTAGAGTTGATTTTTGTGTATGGTAATAGGTAGGGATCTTGTTTTAATCTTCCACCTGTGGTCAGCCAGTTTTCCCAGCACCATTTACTGAATAGGTTCTCCTCTCTCTAGTCATTGGTGGTGGAGGCTTTGTTGAAGATGAGTTGGTTGAGAAATTCTTGTACCAGTACCAGACTGTTCTGATTATTGTAGCTTTATAATAAAGTTTAAAGTCTGGGAGTGTGATACCTCTTGCTCTGTTTTTTACTTTTTGTTTTTTTGTTTGCTGAGGATTGTTTTGGCAATTTGTGGTCATTTATGTTTCCATATGGATTCCTGTATTGTCATTTCCAGGTCTGAGAAGAATACTGCTGGCAACTTAATGGGTATTGCATCAAATTAGACTGTAGATTGTCTTGGGTAGGATGGACATCTTAACAATGTTGATTCTTACAATCCATGAGCATGGAATATTTTTCTATTTGTTTGTGTCATCTTAGATGTCTTTGAGCAGTGTCATGAACTTCTCATTGTAAAGGTCTTTCATGTCTCTGGTAGGAAGATGCCAAGGTATTTGATTTTTTTATGGCTATTGTGAATGGAATTGTGCTTTTTATCTGGGTTTCTGTTTGTTTGTTGTTGGTGTATAGAAATGTGACTGTCTTTTGCACATTGATTTTATACCCTGAGAATTTGCCGAAGTCCTTTGTCAGTGCAAGGAGGTTTTTGACAGATTCTTTTGGATTTTTGAGGTATAGAATCATGTTGTCTACAAAGAGGGATAACTTGATTTCCTCTTTTCCTGTTTGGATACTGCTGATCTCCTTCTCTTGTCTGATTGCTCCAGTTAGGACTTCCAAAACTGTGTTGAAAAGAAGGGATGAGAGTGAGCATCCTTGTCTTGTTCTGGTTTTCAGGGGAAATGGTTTCAATTTCTGTCTGTTTAGCAGTATGTTGGCAGTGAGTTTCCTGTAGATGGCTCTTACTATTTTGAGGTATGTTCCGTCTATGCCTAGATGTTCAAGAGTTTTTATCAAAAGGGGTGCTGGATTTAATCAAAAGCTTTTTCCACGTCTAATGATATAATCATGCGGTTTTTGTTTTTACATTTGTTGATGTATTTAATTATGTTTATGGTCTTACAAATGTTGAACCAGTCCTACGTCCTGGGGATGAAGCTTGCTTTGTCATGGTGAATGATTTTTCAGATATGTTGTTGAATCTAATTTGCTAAAATCTTGTTGAGAATTTTAGCATCAATGTTCATTAAGGATATAGGCCTGTTGTTCTCTTTCTTTGTTGGGTCTTTACCTGGTTTGTGTATCAATGTGATGTTAGCTTCACAAAATGATTTGGGAAGAGTTAAATATTTCTCGATTGTCTGTAATACTTTCAGTAGGATTGGTAGCAGTTCCTCCTTGTATGTTTTGTAGAATTCTGCTGGAAAGTCATCTGGTCCAGGGCTTTTTTAGAAGGTAATTTTCTTATGACACAGTCAATTTCCTGGATTGTTATTGGTCTATTTAGGGTCTCGATTTCCTCTTGTTTCAACTTGGGGAGGTTTGTGATGTCAGAAAGTCCTCCATTTCCTTTAGGTTTTCATGTTTGTTTTGTATAAGTGTACATAGTAGTCTCCAATAATCTTTTGTATTTCTTTGGGGTCAGTTGTGACTTGACCTTTTGCATTTCTGATTGTGTTTATTTGGGCTTTTTCTCTCTTTTTCTAGGTCAGTCAAGCTAGGGGACCATCAATCTTGTTTATCCTTTCAAAGAACCAGCTTTTTGTTTCATTGATTTTTTTGTATCATCTTTTTGTCTTCTGTGTCCCGGATTTGGACTTTTATTTTGGTGATCTGGATTCTTCTGCTGAAGCTGGGGTTTTGGTGGTCTTGCTTTTCCTGTTCCCTTAGGTGATTTGTTAAGCCATTAACTTGTGATCTTTCCATTTTCTTCATATGTGTTTGTAGAGATATGAATTCCCCTCTTAGTTCTGATTTCATGGCATCCCACAGGTTTTGGTAAGATGTTTCTTCATTTTCATTTGTTTCCAGGTATCTTTTAATCTCTGTTCTGATTTCCATGTTGACCCAGGAGTTGTGGGTTTTTGGAGAGCTTTGTTGGTGTTATTTATTTTTATTCCACTGTGGTCGGAGAAAGTGCATGGCAGGTTTTCAACCTTGTGAAATTTGTTTTGCTTGATTTATGGCCAAGGATGTGGTCGATCTTAGAGTTTGTTCCATGTTGTGATGAGTAGAATGCATATTCTATGTTTGTTGGGTGGAGTATTCTGTAGGTATCAATTAAGTCCATTTGGTCAAGCATCACGTTGAGGTTCTGGATCTCCTTGTTGATTTTTTGTCCTGATGATTTGTCTAGGGTTGTGAGTGAAGTATTTAAGTTCCCAGCTATGATAGTGTTAGAATCAATATCCTTTTTAAGTTTAACTAGAAGTTGCTTTATGACAGTTGGAGCTCCTATGTTGGGTGCTGTTTAGGATGGATATTTCTTATTGATGGATTGATCCTTTTATCATTATGTAATAACCTTCTGTATCTTTTAAAATTTTTGATAGCTTAAAGGGTATTTTGGCTGATATTAAGATTGTGTTGTGACTCCTGCTTTCTTTTGTGCTCCATTCGCTTGAAATGTTGCTTCCCATCCTCTTACTTTGAGTCTGTGGGTGACCTTTCTGGTGAACTGAGTTTCTTGGAGATAATATATTGCTGCCTCATGATATTTTATCCATTTTGCAATTCTATGTCCTTTCAGGGGTGCCTTTAGTCCATTCATATTCAGGCTAATTATTGAGATATGTGAGTTTATCCCTGTCATGATGTTCTTTTGGCTTTTTTGTTGTGCTGTTTGTTTGTTGTCTTTCTTGTGATTTTTGGGTTGATTCACATGTGTTTTCAATCTTTTTCCTGTATTCTTGTGAAGGGCATTGTTCTTTTTTTCCTTTCTTCTGTGTATAATACTTTCTTAAGTGTTTCTTGTAGAACTGGTCTGGAGGCAACATAAGCTCTTAGGAATTGAAAATCTGGGAAAGATTTTTACTTCTCCATCACAGATGAAGTTTAGCTTAGCTTGGTCGAAATTGTCTATCTCTGAGAACTTTGAAGATTGGGCTCCAAGCTCTCCTTGTCTGAAGTGTTTCTGTGGATAAGTCTGCTGCTATTATAATTGGTCTTCCCCAGTAGATAGTCAGGCCTTTTTCTATCACACTGCCTTTAGGATTTTTTCTTTTATACCTACTTTGTGTAGGTGAATTACTATGTGTCTAGGAGTTGGTCTACTTATTTGCTGTCTTGCAGGGGTTCTCTGAATCACTTGTGTTTGAATGGTCTCATCACTGATGAGACAAAGGAAGTTTTCTTAAATAATTTCATGGAATGTTTGTTCCAGGGTGGTCTTTATCTCTCTTTTTGCCTCAGGAAGTCCAGTGAATCTTAGGTTTGTTCTCTTGAGATAATCACTCATCTCTTGAAAGTTTTGCTCTGTCTTTTTAAGCTTCTTTTCTATGTTTTTGACAGTTTGGGCTAGTTTCCTATTTTGTCCCTCAAATTCTGAGATTCTTTCTTCTGCTTGATTAATCCTGCTTTCCATGCTTATCAGTTTGTTAGATATTTCATTCACTGTATTCTTTATTGCTGTTATATCAGTTATCAACTCCTTCATTCTTTCCTCAATTCTGTTTATTTTCTCTATTAATGTCTTGATATCTGGGTGTGTGGCTTGAGACCAGTCATCCTGGGGGCTCTTAGTTGTTTGTGTTCTGAAGTTTATACTCTCAGTGTCTGACCTCTCAGGAGTCTGTGTGAGACCCATATTCTTCTTTTGGTTTTTCTTCATTTGTGTAGCTTTTCTTCCCTCCTTTTTCCCCCCTCCTCTTTAATTCTGTTGCTCAGGAATGGGGGAGGTAGCTTTAACTTCTGTTTGCTCAATCTCCTATTCTTCCTTGTGTGGATCCTCTGGCTTTGTTCAATTCTGAAGCTGGACTGTGGTGGGAGGCTGCACTTTTTGCTGTTTTGAGATTTTATTGAGGGGGGAGCTGTGATTCAGAATCTATCTGCAGATCCCAGTAACCACTGACAGGTGTATGGGCCTCCTGGAACTTACTACCCACTGCCTTACAATGTGTCCATGCAGTGGTGGTATAGGCTTTCTCCCTGAAAGCAAAATGAGGTAAGAAAAAGGAAAAGGATGGAAAAAGGAATGAGGGCGTGTGAGAGGAAGGTGGAGAGAGAAGAGTAAGAGGGAAAACAGACAGGCACACCAGCTAATATATGAAAAGAGACACAAACAAAGACAGAAAGGAGTAAAAAAAGGAACTAAAACATACAGACAATCATACAAACACACAAACTGACAACCCCTGCCCCCCCACTGAGGTATTGTCCCTCAAAAGTACTCATACACAGACAGGAAGTCTTAAAAAAAGCAATAAAATAACAGTAACAAAACCAGTAGGAAAACGTTATCAAAAACTGAAAGAGAGAGGGGAAAAAAAAAACAAAACACCGAAAACAAAAAACCAACAAACAAACCGAAATGAGCAAAACAGACAAAAAACAAAAGTCGCTCGGAGGTGGTTCCTGTGAGTCCCGCTTCCCTTCTGCTCTGCTCTCAAGCCCCTCCGCTCAGCACAGGCTGCTAGGGTCACTCTCAGCGTGGGTCCGATGCCCCAGGCCTGCAGCAGGAGGAGGGTGGATCAGACCCGGTGTCACCCGGCTTGCTGTTGTCAAGTTCCCCTCTGAGATCTGATGTGTCTGTATGTGGTCCAGCATGGGGGTGGGGCATCTGTGTCTTCCAGTTTGATGACATGACCTTAGGGCCCAGGTTGGAGGCTGGGTGGAGCTGGGCAGGACAATGCGGGTCTCTGCCTGGTCCGGGGACAGAGAAGATGGCTGCAGTCGGGGTCTCCTCACTGGGGGTGGGGCTCCTCTTCGGCTTGCCTTGATATTTTCTCTCCACGGATTGGGGCTCCAGCCACTTTGCTGTCACAGGGGATGGTGCAGGCCAGGCGCCAGGCAATGAGAATCAGCTGTAATTGGCAGACTCTTCTCAGGAGAGTCCTGAGAAGGGCAAATGGTCCTGCGCACCAGCAGCTCCAATCTCAGGGTGGTGGGGGGTTGCAGTCACCTCCAGGGGAGGGCCCCGAGTGCATGAACCCAGTCTCCCCTCAGACAGACTTTCACTCACCCACCGGCACATGCCTACTCATGCAGAGCGTCTTTATGGGCACTGGCTTTTGCAGAGACTCTCACCGTTCAACCTATCCTTCGCCATCTTACTGGAAATCCCCTAATTTCTTATTGTTAGTGGCAATGATTGGGTAATCATAGTCAGTGCAAAGCAGTGTGCTGGATGCAGGAAATTCAGTGGAAACCACTGGAGAGAAAATTACCCCTCCTTTTATGGAATCTACAGTTTAGGGAAGAAGAAAGAAAATGACTTCAACACCTAGAGTTTGTACTATTCCGTTACACAGCAGAGCAGTCTCAACTAGCTTAGGTATCTCAAGAGGCCTCCCTGGTTGCATGGGGCCGTGAGGTAAGGAATGCAAAAGGTTGCCATGATGGCTCCGAAGGAGAGGGATGTGTAAGGCCGAAGGGGCAGCAGGTGTGTGGCCTGGAAGGGGAGGCAACTTGCAGGAGAATCAACCGTCCTGCATCTCTAAAGGGTGGTACCCTGGGAAGGAAGAATTGTCAAGAGATTAACCCAGAGTTAGGTGGGGCTCAGATCATGTGGGGTTCTTTAGGCTTTAAAAGAGAATGTTTTTACTTTATATTTACATTATTTTCTTTGTTCCTGAATTGGAGTGTTGTGGGTTGAATTATAACCCCCAAAAGACATCTTTAATTCATGACTCTCAATCCCTTTACTGTAACCCTGTTTGCAGTGGCACACTCATGGTCACCCCAGTGTCAACCTGCTGGGATGCAGCAATCCTTCCACCTCAGCCTTCCAAGTAGCCAGAACTACAGGCGGGCGCTACCATGCCTGGCTAATTTTTTGGTTTATTGCAGAGATGAGGTCTCGCCAAGTTCCCTGGCCTGGTCTCGAACCTGCAGGCTCAGACAATCCATTCACTTCAGCCTCCCAGAGTGTTGGATTACAGTCTGAGCCACTGAGCCTGGCCTGTATTTACATTGTTAAAGAAAGGTGTTCAACAACAAAGTTTCTTGCTTGAGTTTTTGTACTTACATATTGTATACATTTCCTAGGGCTGCCCTACCAGATGATCACAAACTGGGGAGCTTAAGACAACAGAAATGTGTTCTCACAGTTCTGGGAGCCAGATGTTTGACATCAATGTGCTGGCAGGTAGAGTCACGCTTTCCTGAAGGCTCTAGGTGAGGGCTTTCCTTGCCTCTTCTAGCTTCTGCTGATGGCTGGCAGCCCTTAGCTGTCTCTTGGCTTGTGCACGCATCCAACCTTTGCCTCTACCACCAATGGTAGTCTCACTGTCACTTTCTATGTCTCAATTTCCTCTTATAAGGTCACCAGTCTTTGAGTTAGGCCCATGCTAATCTAGTATGGTCTCATATTAACTTGATTATTTTCAAACAAGGTCACAGTAAACGGATTGAGAGTCATGGCTTAAAGATGTCTTTTCAGGGTCATAATTCAACCCACAACACTTACTATCATGGTGTTCTAATTTAGTGATTTTGCTTTAGGAGGACAGTTGAAAGTAGAGGGAAGAGTTAGAGAGATTTAGCATGCGTAAAAATGAACAAGAATGGTGGCCTGAACAAGCATTGTGTGAATGGGGAACGGAGATATAGATTCCCAAAACTGAATTCTGGAAGTCAGGTCAGCAAGAGCGCGTACGGGTAACTATGTTGGGAGAACGGGGAGGGAGAGGGAGTCCATGCTGATTCCTAGTCTGTTACCTGGGCAAGCGGATGAGTGGTCTCCTGAGAAGGGAGGTAGTGAAGAGAAGCTGGTGAGATGAAAGTGAAAGATCTGCCATGCTGTCATCTCAGGAACTTCTTGTCTGTAGTATGCTAAGATGCAGATACTCCAGCAGTGACTCTGTCGGCAAAACGCCTGCCCTCATGGGGCTTATGACCCTGGCTAGTCACACAGGCATTGATTTCTGCTGTAAAAGGCAATCTCTAACATTCTAGAATGTAAGTCAAATGCCTATTTCTGTCATCAGATTTTGTAAAATTGCTTCTGCATCTGCTTTTCGACCTGCCCACTCCCTGCCTCTTCTAGGATCTCTGTCTCCTAAACTCTTTCCTGACCAAAGATTTGTCTCATTGATGTGGCAATTTTCTACTTCTATTGTACTGTCTATAAAGTCACCGCTTGCATCACCCGGTCATTGCTATGTATACTTCATTGCATCATCTGGTCATTGCTATGTATATGTCCCTTCTGTTTTGCAGCCTACATAGGTTCTAAACCCACTGGATCCCTTCTTCTCAACTGACTCTCTCATCCTTCCCCCCAGCCAGTCTGCTTTGGCCCATGCAAAGTGCCCTATCCTTTACCCACAGATCTGTGATCTTGTCCCTGCCTTTGGGTCCTGGGCACACTTCAATTTGCCCATTATTCATTAGATCCAGGGTTTCTGCACCACAGTGGTGCTTTTTTAGGATCTTTCAACAGGTCTGGCATTTTTTCTCTGCTTGTTCTTCATCAGGTATTCTCCGTTTTTTTTTTCCCCTAAATTTCAGCATTCATTTCAATTCATTCATTCATCCATTCAGTTATTCAGGCACGCATTTGTTCATCAAACACACACTGAGCTGCTTATTCATTCCAGCCTTGGTGTGTGATCTGGGGATACAAAGACTGATTTGATGCAATTTCTGCTCTCAAAGGCTTGGTGTGGAGACAGACAAGTCTTCTGTCTGTTCCAACAGGTGTGACGATTGCTAGTGTTTGTGAAAGGCCCACAGGTGGGAACATATTCTGGACTGGCCAGATGAATAGAACACAAACCAGAAAAGGCTTATCAGGACAAGAGATGAATTAGTGGAATCTTAGAGCTCCAGAAGAACTATCCATGTATGTGGCACTAGTGGGGTGGGGGGTGTGGTGGAGGAGGGAAGGGAGAGCCATGGCAGAAAGAAAAGGGTACAAGAGGGAGAAAGAGCAAATATAAATGCCAGGAGGTGAGAGAGCGCATGGTCACTCTACGACTGCAGAAGCAAGAGTGCAGTTAGAATAAGGTTACTACAGCTGTGTTTTAGAAGACTGGTGCAGTGACCGAGTTAGTTAGTGAAGGGTGAGGACAGAGGGGCCAGACTGACTGAAGACCATCTTTTGTAGTGATTGAGAACATAGACTCTGGGTAGATTGTGTGAGTTTGAGTTGATTCCCCACTTCCTAGGGGAAGATGACTTTCCCAAATTCTTTGTTAATGGGAGTTAGAATTTCAACCTATCTTCTTGGGAGAACACAATTTAACCTATATTATGACTTCTGTAATTCTTGTAAAATATTACTATTTCTAAAATTTTGCCTATGAGGCTGAATTGCAGTAAAAAACAAACAAACAAACAAAAACAGCAATGTTTCTAACCAAAATCAGTAACATGAACTTTATTTTCAATATTAAGTCACAGACCTAGATTTGGAAACAATGTAAGATGTTTTAATTAAGAAAATATTAGAGGAATTAATGAACTTATTTTATTAAGAAATAAAAGAAGTTTGATATGTGGTCCATTATTCAAATATCAGCGAAGCAATGATGCTGCTACGGGATTTTCAAATGTCATTTAGTAAACAAACATTTTAAAAACATGATGATAGAGAAAATATTTGATCTGAGATGGGTGTGAGAATTTTCAATAACATTCTGCACTTTCAGGGATTTAACATTGTGAGCTGCTGTTCCATGATAAACACATTTATACCTAATATAGCACATTAGGGAGGAGTGGGTAAGTCTCTATTCATCATATTGTCATACACAAACATAGCATACTGGTACTTGTACATTCGTATTCACATTTTCACATTAAAACTCCACTGATGAAAACTGGAGGGGGAAATAGTAACCGAAAATTGGAAAAATAAATTGATAATAATATTGAGTACTTGTGTGCCTCACAATAGACCAGACAAAAAGTCTCACTTGTGAATTTAGAAGGCTTATAGAACAAGGAGGGAGTAATTGAGTTTTAGATATTTATTAGGATGTGCACATAATGAATAATAGAGCCTGTGGAAAATAATTTCAGAAATGAGAGGAGCAAGTGCTAAGAGATTAAGGAACCCAAATGAACAAGATTTCTGTTCATCTTGTACCATATTACATTCACACTATATTGATTTTTTTTTACATTTGGGAGAAACTGAAAATGAAGATTCTAATGATACTTTCATCAGATAAAAATCTGGTGCTACTTCATATAAAATAAACAAACAACCCAAAGAGGTAGTCAATAAATAATTAACAGGGCAGAATATTTTGGACAAAATTTATATTGATGACTATCTGAAGGATGATAATAATAATGAAAAATACAAAAAATATTTCACATAAAGGATTGGACATCAAATGAATTAGGAAGTAATCCTGGCCTGGCTCTTTCAAATACAAAAGAAAAAAAAAGAGTGTGAGCAAAATATGCAATCCTCAGAACATAGATTTTAGGAAAATTTTTCACTGAAGAATTAAATATTGCTGCTAGCATATTGATTTGATATTGTCAGAAAATGTGTTCTATATTAGGAACAAATAAAAGGCAAACAAAATAAGGGAACGAAATTTATAGGTAACTTCTATGTGAGGCACTTTGTAATTGCTATCCAATTGAGTCTTTATAGAAACTAATTATGTGAAATAAACATTCTCATTTGATATACAAGTCAACTCAGGTAAAGAATGCATGGGTAACCCATTCACAGTTGCACAAGCAGTGAGTGGGAAATCATCACTGAAACATTTTCTCCAAGTGCAAGGTTCTCCCACTCCAGCATAAATAATTGCCAAGGAAAAACCATTTTTGTTTTCTAAAACTCACAGATATCAACGTCACAGCTTCAGCCAATTAAATTTTTTGAAAGCATCGTGACTTTCGACAATTCCCTAAGGCAGCACTTATTTGTTTTAGAAAATACTGACCCATGTCTTTGGAATAAAGTAGAGCAAATTATCATAAAAAATAAAGTGGAATAATACTCTTTACCTAAGGATGTTCATGAGAAAGTACAACTAGGGAATATCAACATCTTTATTTCAAGATGTCATTAAAGAGACAAGTCCACAAATATGACCATGACTCTGGGACTGTGCGCAAGACACCGTGTTTGTGCCCCTTGAGGGGAGCAGAGGATGGAGCGAGCCAAAGCCCGTCTGAGACGCTGTCCAGCATTCGAGTGCTGAAACGACACCGGCGCCTCCCACTCTTTCCCGCTAGCTTTCTTCGACTCCGTCATCAACCCCAGACTTACTGTTTACTAACTCTAGGTCCTTGATCTAGTATTAAAAATAAATTCCGTGCTGCTAACTTTGTGACAATGCTGTGTATTTACATAAACTCAGCCTACCTGGTAAAATGTTAGAGATATTAATATTTTAAAATAACTGCGCAAGTGATGTTTCGGGTTGAATTGTGTTTCTCCAGCAAAAGACATGTTGAGATCTTGACGCCCAGTAACACAGAATGTGACCATATTTAAAAATAGGGTCTTTGCAGATGTAATAAAATGAAATGAGGTGATTAGAATGAGACCCAATCCAATATGACAGGTGTCTTATTTTTAACAATTAAAGAAAATTTAGAATTTTCTTACGAACCTCACTTCTGCATTCCTTCCTTATCCTTCATGTTATATTTGCTTTTTCTTCCTAGGATATTGACTCCTGAGCTTGGGTTAGCTCTGTTCTATTCAAAAGATTAAGTAAAAACAATTTGGGCAAGACACTTTAAAGGGAAATGAACTTATTTACACTGAAATTATTCCAATAAAAACTGCAGTTTCATTGTTTTGTATGCATCATATGCAAATTTATTGGAATCAAATCAATGAGAGAGGAAATAAAAATATAAAGAAACTGCAACTAATGCCTTAATTTTGATTAAAGTGTCATTTCAACACTTTGAAACTAAAAGTTCATGGGAAACATTTTAAGGCAAGTTAACCTAAAGCTAAAGTGTCAACGTACATAAAAATAAAGATAAAAAATCTTTCACAAGAATTAATGCTCTTTGTCATAGTTCTGACAATTTAAACACATATCATTTTGTATTGCATTTTTACATAGAAAATAGCTCTGATGGCCAGTCTTCACAATGTTCCCCAAAGATCTTCTCTGAGAAGTCATCTATGCATACCCATTGAATCAGGGCTGACTTGAGTGACCAACAGAATCCTGCAAAAATAGTGGCATACAACTTTCCAAGCTGGGGTATCAGAGGCGTTGTAGCTTCAGCCTTGATTTCTTGCACTGTCCATTCTGAGGAGAACAAGCTGCATGTCCTGAAAACACCAAAGTAGCCCGCATGGAGAAACCAACTCGGCAGTCTTGAGATGAAAACACCTTTGAAGGGGATCAGCCAGCCCCAGACAAGCCTTCAGATGACTGCAGCAGCAGTTAAAATGAGACTGCAACCTCAGAGACCCTGACGTGCTTCTGAGTTTCTGATCCGAAAAAATTATTAGAGATAACAAATAATTATTGCAACTTTAAGTCACTAAGGTTGGGACAATTTCTTATGCAGCAATAGATAACTAATGCAGTGAAAGAAAGTGATTCAGCCGGGCTCGGTGGCTCAGCCTGTAATCCCGTGCCTTGGGAGGCTGAGGTGAGCAGATTGCCTGAGCCCGCGGGTTCGAGACCCACCTGGGCAGGCGAGACCTCATCTCTACAATAAATCAAAAAATTAGCCGGGGGTGGTAGCGTGCGCCTGTAGTTCCAGCTACTTGGAAGGCTGAGGCGGAAGGATCGCCGGAGCCCAGCAGGTCGAGGCTGCGGTGGCTGGGAGCGGCCGCTGCACTCCAGTCTGGGCGACGGAGTGAGACGCCAACTCAAAAAAAAAAAAAAAAGAAAAAAAAAAAGAAAGTGATTCATCAAGCAGACAAAAAGAAAAAAAAAAACACTCAATGTGCTGCTTTCCTCAAAAGCAATGTTTTACATAATCTACAGTAATTCTCTCTAAGGAAAAAATTTGAGAATAATTACTATATATAGTGGCTAACAATTTTCAGTGATAAATTGGAACTGGAACAGATACAGCGGCATTCTGGAAACTCCTTCTCAGACTTTGATAGTTAGAATAGTATTTTAGATTAATTTATTTAAAAAGTCACAAAGCAATAAAATAAAATTTATTTGTGTAACTAATAAGCAAATATTGAGTACACAATGTGCTAGCCATTATGTTAGGTATTGGAAATAAAGTAGCAAATAATACAGCTTCCTCTGGAAATTCACAGTCTATATAGCAATACATTTTAATGTTGGATTGAAATTAAATAAGGTCATTTATTATACTTACATTTTTGTCTTCTTATGTAACACACACACACAAACTATATTTTTCTTAGTTTTCTATTAGTCAGTGAAAAATTTCCTCTCAATTCCATGGTTTTGAGAAGGGACCGACTGGTTTCTCTGTAGTCCTAAGAGAAAAAAAGAGTAACAGTTGCAAAATTTTTGTTTTGCAAAGAAATTGTGGAGTTATGATCAGGCTTGTTTCTTCAATTATTCATTCATTCCAGAAGCATTTGCCAAATGTCATCTATGTATTATCAAGTCAAGTACATTTTGATATTTAGAACATAAAAAGTGACAAAATGCTGACAGCTTTTTTATCATCAAAAACATTTAAAATATATT
>CAUYQG010022753.1:0-18925 GCA_963574415.1 Tarsius wallacei
AGTGGCCACTCCTGGCCACCGCAGCCTCGACCTGCTGGGCTCCGGCGATCCTACTGCCTCAGCCTTCCAAGTAGCTGGAACTACAGGTGCGTACTACCACGCCCGGCTAATTTTTTGATTTATTGTAGAGATGAGGTCTTGCTTGCCCAGGTGGGTCTCGAACCCGAGGGCTCAGGCAATCCACTCAACCTCAGCCTCCCAAGGTGCGGGATTACAGGCTGAGCCACTGAGCCCGGCTAATGATTTTTTATTTTCTAGTCTGGGTATGCTTTATTTCTTTCTCTTGCCTCATTGCTCTGGCTAGGATTTCCAGTACTATATTGCATAGAAGTGGTGTGAGTGGGTATCCTTGCCTTGTTCCTGTTCTGAGGGAGAATGCATTCAACCTTCTCTGTTCAGGATGACATTTGCTGTGGATTTGTCATATATGGCTTTTATTATTTTGAGGAATGTTCCACCTATGCCTATTTTGTTGAGAGTTTTTATCACAAAGGGATGCTGAATTTTATCAAATCCTTTTTCTGTGTCTATTGAAATGATCATATGATTTTTGTTTTATATTTTATACGGTGGATTATGTTTATTGACTTGTATATGTTGAACCATCCTTGCATTACTGGGATAAAACATGCTTGATGGGTTATTTATTTATTTATTTTTCGAGTTAGAGTCTCACTCTTTGTTGCCCAGGCTGGAGTGCAGTGGCATGCTCATGGCCACCACAGCCTTGACCTGCTGGGTTCAGGTGATCCTTCTGCCTCAGCCTTTCAAGTAGCTGGAACTAAAGATGCACACCACCATGCCCACCTAGTTTTTGTGATTTATTGTAGAGATGAGGTCTCACCAAGTTGCTCAGGCTGGTCTTGAACACCCAGGCTCAAGCAATCCTCTCAAATCAGCCTTCCAAAATGCTGGTATTACAGGCTGAGCCACCGTGCCCTGGATTATTTTTCTGATGTACTGTTGAATTTGGTTTGCTAGTATTTTGTTGATAATTCTTGTATCTATGATCATCAGGAATATTGGTCTTTCTTTTTTTGTTGTTTCTTTTCCTGGATTTGGTTTTAGAATGATACTGGCTTTGTAGAATGCCTTAGGGAGAATTCTCTCCTTTTCAATCTTTTGGAATAGCTTCAGTAAATTGGTACCAATTCTTCTTTGAAATTGTGGTAAAATTTGGGTGTCAATCAATCAGGTCCTGGGACTTTTTTTGTTGTTGTTGGGAGACTTTTGATTACTTTTCAGTCTTGCTACTTGTTATTGGTCTGTTCAGGGTTTCTGTTTCTTCTTGATTCAAGATTGGGATGGGGTTGTATGTTCCCAAGAATTTATGCATTTCCTCTAGATTGTCTAGTTTGTTTGCATAGAGGTATTCATAACATTCCCAGATGATCTTTTGTATTTCTGGTATCAACTGTCATGTCTCCATTTTCATTTCTGATCAAACTTATTTGAATCTTCTCTCTTAATTAATCTATTGGAGGGTCTATCAATTTTTTTTTTTTTCAAAAAACCAACTTTATGTTTCATTGATGCTTTGTATTGAGTTTTCGGTTTCAATTTTGTTTAGCCCTACTTTGATGTTTGTTAATTTTTTTCTCCTGATAACTTTGGGTTTGGTTTGTTCATGTTTTTCTAGTTCCTTGAGGTATGACATTAGGTTGTCAATATGTAATCTCTCAGTCTTTTAAATGTAGGTCTTAACCATGTAAGCTTTCTTCTGAGCACAACTTTGTGTCCCAGAGGTTCTGATAACTTTTGTCACCGTTGTCATTAATTTCAAGGAATTTTCACACTTTTATCTTGATTTCATTGTTGATACAAAAATCATCCAGGAGCAGGTTGTTTAATTTCCATGCTTTTGTTTGTTTTTGAGAGTTCTTCTTGGAGTTAATTTTTAATTTATTCCACTGTGGTCTTAGGAACTGCTTGAGTTGATTTAGATATTTTTGAATTTATTGAGACTTGATTTGTGGCCTAGCATATGGTCTGTCTTGGAGAAATATTTTTTTCAATATTTAGAACTCTTTTGAGTATTGCTTACAGAGCTGATTTAGTGGTGACAATCTCCCTCAGCATTTCCTTGTCTAGAAAGACTATTTCACCTATGAAACTTACTTTTATGGGATACAAAATTCTTGGCTGACTGTTATCCTGTTTGAGGAAATTAAAGATAGGGTCCCAATCCTTCTGACTTGCAAGGTGCCTGCTGAGAAGTCTGCTGTTAGTCTGATGCATATTCCTTTGTAAGTTTTTTTTAAAAATTCTTCTGTCTCACTACTCTTAGAACTCTTTCCTTCACATTAACTTTGCATAACCTGATGACTGTATACCTTGGGGATGAACTTTCTGCAATGAATCTTCCAGGAGTTCTTTTGGTTTCTTTTATCTGAATGTTTAAATCTCTGCCAAGGCTGGGGATCTTTTCCTCAATTAGATTTTACAAACTTGCTGCTTTCTCTTCTTTCTCAGGACCACCTATATTTCTTAGGTTTGGATGTTTTACATAATCCCACATTTCTTGTAGACTTTGCTTCATTCTATTGATTCTTTTTCTTTATTGTTGTCTGAGAGGGTTGATTTGAAAGTCTTGTCTTCAAGTTCTGAGATTCTTTCTTCTATTTGTTAAAACTGCTTTTTTTACTTCCCTAAATGAGTCTTTCATTTTCAGAAGTTCAGTTTGGTTTTTTAAAGAGTGTCCATTTCTTTGAAGAATTTTTTATTCATGTCCTAAATAGTTTTTAAAAAAATTTCCTTTATGTTGGGTTTCAGCTTTCTCCTGGATCTCACTGAGCAATTTTATAATCAACCTTTTGAATTTTATGTCTGGAATTTCAAAGATTTAATTTTGGTTAGGGTTCATTGCTGAAGGATTAGTGTAGTCTTTTGGCAGTGTTGAGAAACTGTTTTTTCATATTGTCAGGATTATTTTTCTGATTCCTTCTCATTTGGGCAGACTATTTCTTCTTATTTGAGGTTGGCAGAGGACTGAAGTGGACACTGTAGAGTTCCTTTGGTTATATGCAATCTTGGTGTGGTGAGTTTCTCAATTGCCAGCTTTGGCAGTGCTGTGTTGGGTAACTGCAAAGGCTCAAGGCATTCTGAGTGGCTGGGGTAGCTTGAATAATGGTATTAGCTGCAGTCTGGGATCAGACCTTCCCCAAAGCTGAGGTATTATATCAGATATATTGGGCTGTGCCAGTTGACATCTGGCCAGGAGGTGGCAGTTGCAAGAGAGAACCAGCTGTGTTGGTCTTGTGGGCTTTATTCTTGGCCTGTGTTTCCCCAAGGACAAGATGTGATGAGCAGGGCTGTGGGGACTACTCAAGTTCCCCATTTGTTTTGAAACTTTGAGTGGGGTGCAGGGGAAAGTGCTCAAGCTCTCCACTTGTGTGCATGATTAGCTATCCCAGTGGGGATTGGAAAGGCATCCCTGGCTATTGGGGTAATGCTTCCATGTTGTGAAAGGATGCACAAAAGAGTTTACATGGGGCGTGAAGGTTTGCTAGGTCAATGAATTCCTATCCAAGTCTCCCAACTTAGCCTCTGGCAGTGTACTGCCCCAGCCCAGCCAGGAATTGTCTGCCACAGTAGAACTTGCCTTTGGGCAAATGAAAGCATCAGTTCTTACTGTTCCTTCCTAAACCAGCTAGAAAGCAGCTGTCAGCAAGGATTGACTTTCTGGAAATGGCGACTGGAGATGCTCACTGCTTTCTTTCCTGCACCGTTTCACATGGGTTTCAGCAAAACATGACTGTGGGTAAAGCAGTTTTCTGTGAGGGACTGAAGTCTTATGAAGCTCAGGAGGTGTTTAAAGTCTGTGGCAGGAGCACAGAATTCCTGAATTCCTCTCATTCACCTCTCCTGCTGTGTCTGGAGGCTATTCATGGTTTGTGTAGTGATTCAGGTGAGTCTGTCTAGTTCCAATCCAGGCTGATCAATTTTTTTTTCTTTGTACTCTATGGATTTTGTTGCATTTGTGGTGAGTCATGGGGTATGCTCCTGGTCTCATTCCTTTCTGAATTCTGAGGCACTCTCTATACATTGGTTGACTCCATGGGAGAAACTCACTCTAACTGCTTCTTATTAGCCATCTTAATTCTGTCTTCTATCTTTGACGTTTGAGAGTTTGATTATTGTATGTTTTGAGGTAGTCTTATTTAGGTTGAATCTGCTTGACTTTCGTGTACCTGGATAGTCATCTCTGTCTCTAGGTTTGGAAGGTTTACTGTTATTATTTCTTTGAATAAACTTTCTGTCTTGATTGCTCTCTGTACATCCTCTTTAAGGCCAATAATTGTTAGATTTGCTTTTTTGAGGCTATTTTCTAGATCTTGTCAGGTTGCTTTATTCTTCTTTATTCTTTTTTATCCTCTGTGTATAGCCTGTCTTCAAGCTTATTAATTTTTTTTCTGCTTGAGCAATTCTTTTGTTAAAAGTCATACATTTTTCAGGTGGCCAATTGAATTTTTCAGCTCCAGAAATTCTGCTTGATTTTTTTATTAACTCAATCTCTTTGTGAATTCTGAATTTCTTCTCTGTGCTATTTTGAAGCTCATTGAGTTTCTTCAAAATAGCTTCTTTGAATTACTTTCTGAAAGGTCACATATCTCTATCATTTGAGATTGATCATTCATTTACATGTCTGGCAGTGATTTAGAGGTCTTACTGTCTCTGTGAGCCAGAACATCTACATGTGACCTCTTTATGTGGCCTGAGTTTCCTTCTAACATGGTGGCTGGAGACAGAGAAGGCCAATCAGGAGTTGTTCTGCCTTGGAAGTCACTTGCAATCTCCTCTACTGTATTAATCAGGGTGGTTACAAAGGTCTGCTTAGGTTCAAGGAGGGGGAACATTGACCTTACTTCTTGTTGGAAGAATGTCAACTACGTTTTGTAAGAAGAGATTGGTAACAAATATTGTCAGTTATTTTCTTTGAAATAACAACTTCACTTTGTTAATTTTTGAGAAAATGTCTGCCAAGTATCTAAGCCTGAATAAGCATACTTTTTCAATCATTCTTTCAAGCAAAAATGATGTTTCATAAAAAATTTTAAAACCCAAATAATTGCGTAAGTGATTTTTCTGGAGACAATCATCATAACTTATTATGCTGTATCATATCTTGTTATACTTTTCATTTTGTCACATAGAAGATTAGTGTTAAAAAGGTAAATTGAGGCACATTAAATATTTTAAAAGAGGGCAGCTCCAAACCAGAAGTGGTTTGGGGTCTTTACTGAAGAAGTGGTAAGAAACAGGCTTTTATAGAGTGAATGTGAAATTAATACAAATAAAATATTTGATCAATTATAGCCATAAAGTTGTCTTTTTGGTCTGTCCTGCTGGAAAGTACCTACTTATATAATTATGAGTCGGTTGGCTATTTTTGATTGGTTGAGCTTAAGTTCTGTTTTTCTTTAACATAGGCATTTGCAAAAATATCTCAAGTGAAGTTTTGCTTATATTTGTAAATCAAGCAAGTTTATGATCATTTAAGAGGCCTAACTGACTTTGTCTGTGCAGGGATTCTTCAGGCCTGATTTTCACTTTAATCTACTTAATATTAGACAGATATTTACTCAAGGGATTTAATACAATTAATAATTTTTCTGCTTTATCAATAATAGTCTTAAGTAAAAGTGACCTTTCAAAATTTGAGTGATTGTTAATGAAGAACCCAAATTTTAGTTAAAGATTTGTGTCCCTGCTTTTATTTGTGTTAAGGCACTAGCTATTTCACCACCATTGTTTTGCATCAACAAAGCGGATGTCAATCCTGCGAAAAGGCAAAGGATAATTGTTATGAAAGTTATGTATTAGTTATAAAAACAATATTGTAATGAAAATAGTTTTGACCTTGCAGACTTCTTGAAAGGGTTTTGGGGATGCTTTGGCATATGCAGACCACACTTTGATGACTAATGGATGAACACATTTAACTGATATCTTTTTTTTCTTTGAGCTGGGTTTTCACTCTGTCACCCAGACTAGAGTGCAGTGGCATGATCACAACTTACCCCAGCTTTGATCCCCTTGGCAATCCTTTTGCCTCAGCCTCCCAAATAGCTGGGACTACAAGCACACACCACCATGCTTAGCTAATTTTTAGTGTTTTTTTTTGTAGAGAGGAGGTTGTGCTATGTTCCTCAGGCTGGTCTCAAACTCCTGGGCTCAAGTAATCCTCTTGCCTTAGCATCTCAAAGTGCTGGGATTATAGGCATGAGCCACTGCGAGTAGCCTAACTGATAGATATCTTGAGAGAATTAGATAGGAGCCGAAAGTAATGACCAAAATTACATTTTAGTTTTGATTTTTTTGAGTTGGTATCTCACTCTGTTACCCAAGCTGGAGTGCAGTAGCCTGATCACGGCTCACTGCAGCTTTGACTTCCTGGGCTCAGACAATTCTTTGTCCTCAGCCTCCCAAATAGCTGGGACTACAAGCCTGTGCCACCATGCCTGGCTAATTTTTAGATTTTTTGTAGCGATGAGGTATCACGCTGTTGCCCACACCAGTCTTGAACTCCTGGGCTCAAGCAATCCTCTCACCTCGGCCTCCCAAAGTGCTGTGGTTACAGGTGTGAGCCACCATGCCTGGCCAGAATTACATTTTAGAGTGATCACTCTAACAGAAACATAGAGGACGCATCTGAGGGTCCATAAGACTGGTAGTGGAGCTGAAGAGAATAAAAGAGATTTGAGTAAAGAATATTCAAAATGATTGTGTGTAGCATGTGAGTGCTGCTCAGTCTGTCTTTCATAAAAGGTCTTTTCCATTTCTTCTCACAAGCAAACGCCTAGTCGTCTTGCAAGTCTCTGCTTAATTGCAACTTCCAAGGAGAGTCTCTGTAGAATCCTGGGCTACTGTTGATCCCTTTGTTTTACATTTCCATTATTTCATTCCTTCATAAGGTATTTACTGAGCATCTATTATGTTCCCCAAACCCTCTTAGGGGCTGGTAATTTAATAATTGATGCCACAGCAAGTCCCTGCTATCATGAAGATTATATTTAAGTGGGTTAAAATAATGAGCAAGACCAGATATTGTTCTCGTCCTCATGGTGCCGTCCATTGAATGAGGCACACAGGGAAGCAATTAGCTGCTGCTGCGGGCTCTGTGACGATCGACAGTCATGAATTCAAATGCCACTTATCAGCACAGTTATGTAGTTTTCTCCAGCATTGCTCATCACCCTGGCTTTATTTGCAGAGAAGGCAAACAGTAACAGGTGGACTTTCACACAGGTGGTTGCAGAAGCATAATGGTGTTTGGAATTTAGGGATATTTACAAGGGAGTACTTGACGTGATGAGTCATAGAGCTGAGGCTGATTAGAAAAAAGTGAAGGAGGAAGAGTCTGACTGACACATGGAATACATGAATGTATTTGAGTCAAGGGAGTAGAGGTCTTGAGGAGTTCAAGAGAAGGTGTTCCATTGTAACAAGATAAAGGAGCTGAAAAGATGTGCAGGTGTGATCACTGAAGGTCGTGTGTGGACTTCAGAGTTCAAGTGTGAGTAGTCACCAGTGATGACATGGACAAGGGTGTGACCATGGGACAGGGAGTGGAACAGCAGGCAAATTATTGACATTACGGAGGAAAAATAACTAAGGATTTGTAAAATTAGGTAGTTTTTCTATTTGGATGCTAAAGTTACTAATAATAAAAGCAGGAACTGGAGTAGATATATTCTAAACAAAGTGCCTAAGTCCTCAATAAATGAGGGGCTGTTAGTGGAATTTAACAATGAAGATGGTTGAAGAGGCATTAAAAAGAGTTAACTTGAGTCTCAAATAGCTGGGGATTCTATGCTAGAGAACTAATGCTTTGAAAGCAACATTGGGGAGGGAGGAAGATATTGTACCCCTTTTGGTCTTGTGTCATGCAAAGTGGGAAAATAAACATCATCACACTGAGAATACTGAGTTGAAGGTATATCCATGAGGGATAGCCTATGAGGGATAACTAGGATTAATTTAAGAAAGGGAGAAGTGAGAAAGTTAGATGAGGACACTTTGGTTGTACAGGATTTGGTTACTTTCCAGTGGGATTTCAAGAAGGGGCAGTGGGAAAGTTTGGGAGGGAGAAAGGCAGTGGGAGATTGGTTTTTGTTGGGTCATAAGATATTCATACAGATTTGTTCAAGCTCTCCCCAAGAGGATAATAATTGTGATAACCCCCTGCTAAAAAGTTCACTCAGATAGTTTCCCTTCTGTATCTGTAGTGCTTAGAAAGACTCAGCCTTGTCAAGGCCATGGGAATGTACCTTTTCCTCTCTCCTTGTACAGTTCCACCGAGTCTCTTTATTTCCTCAGGTTGATAGACACAATGCATTGATCTTTTCTACCTCTTCTGCAGTTGACTAGTGTTAAAGAATGCCCAACAGCTTTTCTCAACTGAGTTTTTGTAAAATAATTACACCCTAATACCCAAACACATCCATTGTGTTTGGATTAGCTTGTCTTCTAAGCATCTAGAATTTATTTGTCACATACCATCTTTGGGTGCATTGAGAAAATGGCCACCTAAATTATTTTCTATGTTTTGTGGTTGTTAGATAAGGAACATCATTTAGGAAAATCCCCTACAACACTGCTTCATCAAGTCTAAAAAGAAGTTCCAGTCTATAGGTGGCAACCTACAAGATGTGATTAAGGGTGAGATTTAACATTCATAAATTGTCAGACTTGCTCCCACCTATCACTATCCAACCATAGCTTTGTTTCTTTGGAGAAGAAGAAAGACATATTTAATCACTAGAGGTTTTGTATACCGGTGAACATAACTGTGGGGAGGGAAGGAAAACAACAGAATTTTGGAGTCTGGCTGAATGGATTCAATTTAGCTTACACTGCTGATGCATTGATGAGACCCTGGAAAAGTCATTTCATATATTCTGAGCCTGATATTTATATAAAAATTGCTGGCGATGACATCATGCCCACAGCGTTGTGAGCCCTAAGTGTGATGACTCAAGTGGAAGGACTAAGCACATGGTGGGTACCCACAGTGCACTTGCTCATTTTCGCTTGGTGCTTCCTTGCCTTTCTCCTTTTTCCATTCCTTTCTTCTGTCCCTATTGCTAGAGTCTTCATGGGGTTATTGTCCCCTGAAATAGAAGAATAGTGTATGAAGTTGCAAAGAATAAAATAATTGTCCTGGGAAATGTAGGGTAAAGGACTAGTTGATAAAAGTCTCCAAGGAGGAGGGCTCAGCAACAAAGTCAACTTCAGGGTGATTTCTGTGATCAAGGTGCCTAGAGTGGAAAGTATAACAAACTCTTCAAGGCTCTCTAGTAATCCTTCTGGCAGAAGCTGAACAGGGATTGAAAACTCCTTGTACCTGTGACTTATCTCTTCCAGTCCTACTAGAGGGCTTTTGCCTCAGGCACAGAGTGATTTGCAGTCACTCCTGTCGGTTTACTTCTGTCGTGGTCCAGAGAGCAAAGCTTTAGAAGACCTCCTAATCTCTTTAGCTCAGATACTGCAGCATGTGTTAGGCACGTTACTGAGACTGTGCATGGCTAATTGTAGGGTGGGGGCAAAGAATATGATCTGCACCTTCCAGAAGAGAAAATGGTGTGCGTAAGTGTCAGAGACAAGATAGATTAATTTATGAAACTATGTACTTACTAGCAGCATACACAGTGGAATACAAGTAATAGTTCTATTTGTCTTAGGGCAGTGACCAATAAACTTTTGCATTGCTACATCAAATATAAAGGTAGCATAACATTTTAGTACAATATAATATACATTAGTACTTTGGGTAATCCACAATTTGTCAAAGCCCTGATTGATGCTTGAATTACTTGGGTACAAAATGTCTCTTCTTGTTGAATCTTTGGGTATATCCAATAGAGACCGCTGTGTTTTCTTTTTTGATGATTGCTATTTGTGCAATAACAGAAGAGTTTTTACTTTTATACAGATGGTCCCCAACTTATGACGGTTTGACATGATTTTTCAACATTAGGTTGGTGCAGAAGCTATATGCATTCAGTAGAAACTATGCTTGGAGTATACATAAAACTGTTCCGATTTTCACTTTTAGTACAATATTCAATAAATTACATGAGCTATTCAAGACTTTTTTTTCTAAAATAGGTTTATGTTAGATGATTTTTCCCAACTGTAGCCTAAGTGTACCTGTTTAAGGTAGAGAGGCTAAGCTATGATGTATTAAATGTATTTTTAATTGACAATATTCTCAGCTTATTTATTGGGATATAGGTCCATCATAAGTTGAGGAGCATTGTTTTAACTTTTGGTGTCTATGACATTCTATGATAAACATTTGACTCTTTTAGCTATCCGGCACCTTTCAATGCCCTCCCTATGTTTGCAGAATTCTACACCAGTGGCAGAGATGACCAACTTTCCTTTTGAATGCATGATTCCCGTCCATAGTTCATAACTATCACTGGGAAGTGATTAGTGGCTTCCCCTTCCCTTGCATCTGTGTAGTCATGTGATTTGTTCTTGCCAATGGAATGTGAGGAGAAGTGATGAATGTCACTTTTGGGGTTAGGCTTTTAAAAATGAGATGTGATTTCCTTATGTTTTCTTACAGTTGTACCAAAAGTCTGAAATTCATGGATTCATTTATGAGATAAATAGAAGGCAGGTATGTGAAGTTGTTAAATGACCAGGATTAAGGTCCCCTTACAGAAGGAAATGTGTATCCAGGTAGATTGGCTTACTGATGTTTGTGGTGGTGGCCTCTACAAGTCAGGTTCTGGCAATGTCTTTCTGCACCACAGTTAACGTGAACCCAGTCTCTGTGCTGCTGCACATCATAATTCTTCTTGTTAAAATAGATTAACAGGGGTTATTGTCCTTGGTAATAGATTGACATGATGTACTTTACAGGAATATAATGGTTTGCAATAATCTAACTTCACATTGAGTACTAGCACATGAGGGTTCTGCCAGTGAGCAATCTCCAGAAGAGTCACAAGATATTTTATTGGCCTCCTCATCACTATTTCTTGTAGGGTGAGTCTCAGTCTTCTATTTGCTACAGATCAAAGTGTTATGGACAGTGTGTTGAACATTTACATTCTTAGTTGTGTACCTCTAAGTTGTTAGTTTAATTTTTATATCAAAATCACATAAAACTTTACAGTTTTAAAACCAAAATAAATTATACATAAAATTATTAAAAAATCTGGTTGCTAGGGTACAAGATTTGTGGTGGGGGGGGGGCAGAGAAGAGACTTATTAAGGGCCCAGTGGGAGGTGACAAAGGATGAACCAAACAAGAGACAGTGTTGATGGGCAGTGTAAAGGTCTTAGGGTTGCCAGAAGGGGGAAGAGGTAAGGATGAAAATTCTGGGTATCTGGTTCAGTCACCAGCGTTCATGTGGAAACACTACCCATTCACTCCCCAATGATCTCTGGCACCTGAAATTGTAGGGTGGGCGTCTCCTAAAGGACTGAGAAAGAACTTGCATCCTTAGAGCTAAACTGAACTCACAGCTCAGAATGCAAAACGTTGGTGGATATCTAGTTCAACACCTACATGTTACAGTTGGGAAAAGTGAGGCCAAATAAAGGAAAATAATTTATCAGAGGGTTATCTGTCAGAGTAGTGAATTTCATCAACTTAAGGAACCAGAGAAACTGATTCCTTCATATGTGAAGCCTGTCTCAGCCCCCTCTCCTGAAAAAAACTAAGGTTAAGAGTTTGTTGTATAGATTCCTATGCATCTTTTCAAACCTTTAGAAAAATAAATAGTACATTTAAAAATTATTATGGTATCATTTATATACAATAAACTTGCCATTTTAGGTGTACAGGGTGATTAATATTGGTAAATATATACAGTGCTGTAAACACCACCACAGTTAAGATTTAGAGCAGTTTTTTCATCATAAAAATTTCCCTGCCAATCACTCATCTTTCTGTCTGTTTTGCCTCTTCTAGAATTTCATAAAGAGGTCTTATATAGTCTTTAGTCCTTTGTGTTTGATTTTTAAAACTTACAATAATGTTTTTGACATTCATCCATATTGTGTGCTTTAACATTTCATTTTTTAAATTGCTGAATAGTCTTCCATGGTGTACATATATTACAATTTTTTAAATGCATTTGGGTTGCTTTCTGTTTTGGCTATCCTGAATAATCCTACTATAAATATTCCTATATGCTTTTTGTGTGTGTGTGGACACGTTTCCATTTCTCTTGGGCAAATACCTAGGAGTGGAATTGCTATGTAGGATGAGAAACGTATGTTTAACTTTATAACAGTATGTTGCCATACTGTTTTTCAGAGTGGCTGTTGTATTTTACATTCTTGCTGGTAGCATATGAGACTTCCAGTTACTCCACAACAGCATAACTAGTGCTATTTCACTGCATTTGTAACTTGCATTTCTCTGATGACATCTTACATTTCTCTTGTTGAACATCTTTTCATGTGTTTTTTGACTATTCATGTTTCTTTTTTTGAAGTGTCTTTTGTTAAATTTATCCCTAAATATTTCATTTTTGACGCTATTTTGAGTAAAAAAGTGTCTGTGAAAATTTTATTTTCTAATCGTTGCTAAAATATACAAATATTTATTTTTATATAAGGACTTTTATTCAAAAACTTGCTAAATTCATTTATTGGATATAATAGCTTTTTCATGGATTAAACTTTTAACCAAATCTCTCCCATCATGCCCCTTCTGGAGATTATTTGTAATAAGGGATTTGTTCAGTAAATTGATTGTCTATTATGAAAGCTGATTATACAAAATGGAGTCACACCCAACTGAAATGGAGCTGGAAGGTCAGGAGGAGAAACTCAGGTCACATATGCCTGTTTCAAAAACTGGCTCACGAGAACAAAGGCCTAACCGTAACTTTAAGACTATGAGTCTAGTTAGCAAATACTGACACCTGCCAGTATGGCCAGCTCCTGTAAGTTGCCATCAGCGCCCATGAACTTTCTCTCAAGACAACCTGTGCAACATTCTTCTTTCTCCAGTAAAACCTACAGCCTTTTCCTTTGTTCTCTGAACACACCTAGAGGTTACTCTGGCTTGTGTGTTCTGAGTCGCAACTTATAACTATTCCCAGATAAATCCTTTACTTGGAGATTCATCTCTTTATACTTTTATTTCAGGTCAACATACTTGTCTCTTTCCATTGCCAGCCTAGGATCCAGTTTCTCCTGTGATCTGCTCAAACACTTGCCATTTATCTGTTTTTCTGTCTCCAAAATTTGTTGCTATGATCTTCACTTTTGATTTTTCCTTCTTGTGAATTCGTGTCTTAAAAACATTTTTTTTTTTTGAGTTGGAGTCTCACTCTGTCGCCCAGACTGGAGTGCAGTGGCCACTCCCGGCCACCGCAGCCTCGACCTGCTGGGCTCCAGCGATCCTTCCGCCTCAACCTTCCAAGTAGCTGGAATTACAGGCACGCACTACCATGCCCGGCTGATTTTTTTATTTATTGTAGAGATGAGGTCTCGCCAAGTTGCCCAAGTGGGTCTCGAACCCGCGGACTCAGGCAATCCACTCACCTGTAATCCCAAAGCGCGGGATTACAGGCTGAGCCACTGAGCCCGGCTTCTTAAAAACATTTTGAAAATATCATTTAAGTTTTGGTTCTAGATAGATGACGGTGTATACATATGTGTTCAATCTGTCATCTTTGTATGGAAGTCCCATTTTACATATGTTGTATGTACAAGAGGTGTATATTACATATTCTCCTATTGATAGACACATGTTTTCACCAAAAGTTTTGCTATTACAAACTATGTGTAACCAAGCACTCTTTATTATGATCCCGTGGAATGTTGCTAGGATAAATATTCAGACCAAATTTGACTTGAAGAAATACTGTCAAATTGCTGTCCTAATACATTATGACAATGATAAAACAGTAGACAGTAACAGTTTTTATATTTTTTAATTTGTATAAATTTATAGGGTACTAGTGCAATTTTGTTATTGCATAGGTATGTGGTGGTGAAGTCAGGACGTTTTAGTGTATCCATCACCCAAATAATGTACATTGCATTCACTAAGTCGTTTCTCATTATCCATATGCACTCCAAATCCCTCACCCTTCTGAGCATCCATTGTCTTTCATTCCACGCTCTATCTCCATGTATACACATTATTTGGCTCTCACCTATAGGTGAGAACATGGATATTTGTCTTTCTAAGCAGTAACATTTTAACACTATGGTTTTGCCAGTTGAGAGGAGAGAATCAAATTCTTTTCTTATCATTTTTTTATGCAGAAGATTTGTTTTATTTTGTGTTTGTCTTCTATTTGTTCTATTTTGTTATTCTATGGAGATGTGATATTTTTGTACACATTTTAGAGCATTCTTGACGTTGTGAACACTGACCTTTTCCTCCCAAAATGTGTGCATCAAATATATCATCCTAGCCTTATCTTTTTGTCTCTTCTATCCTCTAATTCCCAAAAGTTGGTAGGGTAGGAAATTCTTGGCTGGAAGTGCTTTTCGTTAAGAATGTTAAAGATGGAATTCAGGATTTTTGTTGTGAGACTTCTGCAATTCTGATGGACTTTCTCCGGTAGGTGGTCTGTCCCTTCTCTCTCACTGTCTTTAGAATTTTTTCTTTCATGTTTTACCTTGTGGAGATGAATTATTTTTGTGTTGGAGATGGTCTTCTCATGTAATACCTCACAAGAGTTCCCTGGATCTCTTGCATCTACATGGTCACCTCTCTAGTGAGATAGGGGACATTTTTTGGAGGCTTGTTCCAGGGTGTTCTCAGTTTTTCCTTCTGTCTCAGGAATGTCAGTCAGCCATAGATTTGGTCTCTTTACATAATCCCAAACCTCTTGCAGGCTTTGCTTATTTCTTCTTGAGCCTTTTCTCCTTGTTTTTGTTGGACTGGGTTAGTTCAATAGTTTGATCCTCATTTTCTGATGTTTTTTCCTCTGCCCAGTCAATTCTACTGCCCAGGCTTGTCATTTGTGCTTTGAAATTCCAGGAAAGAATTTCTTCATTTCCAGGAGTTCAGACTGGACCTTTCTTATATTGGTCAGCTCAGCTTTTATTTCCCACACTGTTTCTGTTGCCTGTGTGACCTCTACTTCTATCTTCGTGTGACTTTCCTTCACTATTTTTGCCATGCATAGGCTCAATTCTGTGTCTGTATTCTACTCTGATTGTCTTTTAATTTTTTACTGGCTTGGACTTTCTCCTGCATGCAATTTATTATGAAGATGTTATACATTTTACATAGTCAGATCTGTCACTTAAAATTTTTAATAATGATCTTCTGTTCTCAGTATTAGCTTGATTTCATGTGAGGCCAAGTATTTTTGTTGTTCATTTAAGTAGAGTTCATTTTTCTGAAATTATCTGTTGATATATATTTAGATATAAAGGTAGTTTAGTAGGGATAGCTGACATGGAGTTCCTCTGCATTGCTTCATGTCTGTTTTGTCAACAGGTGTCTTTCTTGAGCTGGAGGGATGAGTGTAGACTTTATGTGTCCATGAGTGTGTGTGTCTTCAGGGACTGTCAACTGGCAGGCTTTATTTTAAATCAAGTGGATAAAAAGCAAACAAGTTTGCTTTACTTCATCTTAGCTCTTACCCAGTTGTCAAAATAAATTACTCTGGCGCAGCATATTTAGAAGGCTAAACAGCAACATGTTAACAGGGAGGTGAGGTTATGAATGGTTTCTATTTCATTCTTGTTGTTTATCTTTGTGTCTGATTTTTCTAGCATAGAATGTTAGCTCATCTTTCTCTCACCCATAAACAAGGAACATCAAAAGAATCTTACTTTGACTTACCCACTCCGTCTTTGTACAAGGGAAATGGCAGTCTCACTTCTTGCTTGGATTCAGCCTGTCCAGCAGTTTGGGAAGATAACATCTTAATTAGCATTCAGAGAATGTTCTCAAAATGGAACACAAAGTCCATTTACAAATGACATATGAAAAGCAATTTGTACTAGTATGGATCACCGTGGGAGGTGTAGTAACAAATGTTGATAGGTGACTTATTTTAACTGACCATCTTTAAAAAGCACCATCTCATTGTTCATTCCAGCCTACGCAATAGAAACTCTATTGCTTAGCCACAAAGAGCATTAAAAATGAGGAGATTTTGTGCTTTTTGTGCCTGACCCAAGACTGCACAGAGACTGTCCAACATTCAAGAATTGACACAGATGAACAAACAGATCTAAGACTATATTGAAGCAGGCAATCAAAATTACTTCCAGGGTATAATAGTGTCATTTGTAGAAATCAGAAATATGAATTTTCTTCATACATGCTGCCCTCTGAGTCAGAGTTCCCCAACCCCCAGGCCATGGACTGATACCAGTCTGTGGTCTGTTGGGAACTGGGCAGCACAGCAGGAGGTGAGAAGCAGATGAGCGAGTGAAGCTTCATCTCACAGCTGCTCCCCATTGCTCACATTACTGCCTGGGCTCTGCCTTCTTTCAAATCAGGGATGTCATTAGAGTCCCATAGGAGCACGAACAAAATTGTGAACTGCACATGCTTGCGATCTAGGTTACATGCTCCTTATGAGAATCTGAGGCGGTGATGCTCGCGCTAGGGAGTGGCTGCAAATACAGGTTAGCATTAGCAGTGAGCTTTGACCGCACAGACTCCATAATAAATCGATTGCTTGCAGACTCGTATCAAAACCCTATCAGTGACTTGATGTACTTCAGTTGTATAGTTGCATCTGGTGGCAGGCTCGAAGTCAGAACCCGACACTTATTTCAGTCTGCGCATGGCCCAACCGTTATTTTATTTACTATCTCCATCCACACCTCTTTTTTTTTAAAAGGAAAGGTGGGTAGTATAATTATTTCATTGTATATTACAATGTAATAATCATAGAAATAATGGGCACAATACATGTTATGTGCTTGAATCATCCCAAAACCATCCCCCAGTCCGTGGAAAAATTGTCTTCCATGAAAGTGGTCCCTGATGCCAAAAATGTTGGGAACTGCTGCTCTAAGTGGTAAATAAAATGCAAAGGGTGGGGGTGGGGAGGATGTCCAGCCGAGTGTATGGCCAATATGCTTTGTAACTAGAGCAACATTTGGTATTTCAATATTTTGTCTGCAATCTTCCAAAGATTGATCCATAGGGGGCAGCTGGAGAAGCAGCTTATCCGTGGCTAAGGACTTTACTTTTAGGTTCATGTAGACCTGTGTTGATTCCAGCTCATTCCTTACTGACTGGGTGACACTGGGTATATTATCAACTCCCTAAATTATAGCTTTCCAATTTTGCAAAATAGAGGTATTAATTTCTGCCTCATAGTGTCCTTGTGAGGATAAAAGTAAGTAATGCATATAAAATACATTTGTCATCTAGTAGGCACATGGTAAGAGGTCATGGAATTGGGAAATGACCTGAGACCAGGTAGGATTCTGGTGGGCCACTGATCAATTCTCATTCTTCATCTTGACATATCAGCAGCATTGGATCCTTCATCCTTGACACACTTAATTCAATTTGCTTCCTGGGTATAATCAATATGTAGTTTGGTTCTTCCATATTTAAAAATAAAACCCAGGTGTTTGTCGTGGTATGTGAGTTGTTATGGTCAAGGGAGAAAAAAAGTTGGAATAAAAGAGGGGTCGTACAACATGAGGGGTGGGATAAGTCAATATCTTTGTTAAAACCTTAATAAATACATATTTGATCTTTGAGTGACTAAATTTCTTGCACCCATGGACTTAGCAGTCTTCATATGATAACTATGACATGATGAGATTCTGCAAGCCTGACCAGTCTCTATTTTCTGTGTCACTCAAGGATTACAAGGCACTGTAGTTACTAACTGAGTGGGATAAGGCTCTGGTTACTGGTAGGCATAGTAAGTTCTATATAATACTCATTCCTAGCCTAATCCTTACCCAAACTCTATACTGTGGTAAAAGTTTTATTTTTATTTATTTCATTTTTGAGATGTGGTCTTACTCTGTTGCCAAAGTTGGAGTGCAATGGCATGATTATTGTTTACTATAACCTTGAACTCCTGGGTTTAAGTGTTCCTTCAGCCTCAGCCTCCTGAGTAACTGGGACTACAGGTGCACATCATTATGCCCAGCTGCATTCTTTTTAAGAGTCTCACTATGTTGCCCAGTCTGGTTTGGAACTCCTGGCTTTAAGCAATCCTTCTGCCTTGGCCTCCTAAGTTGCTGGGATTATAGGTGTGAGGCATCAAGCCCAGACTGTGGAAAGAGTTTAATGATCAACTTATACAGCCTTCACAAATTCCAAAATTCTTCCAAATACTGTCACAAAAAGATATTTGGACTAGATGGATGCTAATTACTATAAATTCAAGGTTCTGTTGTCCTGAAATTGCCAAATGAGGTCAACAGCATCTTTTAGGAAAGTCTCAACTAGCTTTATTATTGTTTTGGGGTATTTTATTTAGCAGTAATTTGTTCAGTAGTTTTCAATCATTCATTCAGTAATTATATATTGAGCCTATAGCATGAGTTTAAGCTGTGAATGAAGAACTTCAAATCAAATAAGACCAGGGACCTGCCCTTTAGGGGCCTGCAGACTACTGTAGACAAACAAATAATTGGAACATGATATGATGTGGCTACCAGCAACACTATGTACATACACAGTGGTGGTACAAATAAGGGAGTTTGCATATCCATTTAATTGGGCCAGGGAAACTTTCACAAATGTGGACATGACTGACCTTGGTAGTGAAGGAAAATTAGGAACTTTTAACCAGGATCAATTAGGTGGAGTGGGTGGGAGCATAGTATAATTTGTAAAGTGGGATTTAAATGTGAAATGTATTGGCAGCCGGCCACGGAGGCTCACTGAACATTAGAAATCAGGGAGAGCCGAGGACCTCGAGACCGTTAGAACGTGTTCGAGAGCTGTTGACGCCATCACCTTCCCCGCTATATTTAGCATATTTAACCAGAAACA
>CAUYQG010022755.1:0-19251 GCA_963574415.1 Tarsius wallacei
ATGGGGTCTCATCATATTGTCCAGGCTCATTGCCTCCTTCCTGCCTTTGCTTCCCAAAGTGGTAGGATTATAGGCATGAGTCATCACCCCAGGCTTCAAAATATATTGCTTAGCAGACATTACACAATATAAGTTTCAGGAACATTTTCTTTTCTTTCCTTTCCTTTTTTCTTTTCTTTTCTTTTCTTTTGAATTGGAGTCTCACTCTGTTGCCCAGACTGGAGTGCAATGGCCGCTCCCGGCCACCGCAGCCTCGACCTGCTGGGCTCTGGCGATCCTTCCGCCTCAGCCTTCCAAGTAGCTGGAACTACAGGCACGTGCTACCACACCCGGCTAATTTTTTGGTGTATTGTAGAGATGAGGTCTCACCAAGTTGCCCAGGCGGGTCTCGAACCGGGGGGCTCAGGCATTCCACTCACCTCAGCCTCCCAAGGCACGGGATTACAGGCTGAGCCACCAAGCCCGGCTTGTTTTCTTAATTGTAAATGTCCATACAACTCAAATCATCCAGAAAGCAGAGCTTTCCATTTACTAGTGCTAAACTTCTTAATATGGAAACACAGTCACATAAGTTTCAGTGGGTATGGCTATCTGCAATAGTACACAGTGATATGGCTGATGCATTGAAATAATCACATCACCCCTTGGGAATTTTCAGAAATACTTGGAGAAGGAAGTTGCACAAATGTCCAGAATCTTTCATGAGTAGCTGAATCTTGATTCTTAAGTTCTATTATTCATGCTCATGTATTATTCCTCTCTTTTCTTTGCCTGACTTGAGACACTAGTGGTATTGTCCCAAACTTTACCTGGAAGATGACCACTTATCTGCCTAATCCTGAATTATGCCCCACATATTTAAAACAAAAAAATAAAAAAAATCTAAAAAATAAAAGTGGTATTGTGAAGAAGTTCACTATAGTGACTTTAAAATTGTTATTGATATATGTTGGTATATCATTCTTGATTATAAAGAAAAGAAATTATTTGAGGTGTTAATGTTTCAGTAAAAAAATGTATTTAAATGCCCAGCAATAGGGGAGTAAAAAATTCACACAATGAAGTGTTGTATAGTCTAAATTGTTAGTTATGGAACACTAAGATAGAAAATAATTTCATGTGAAAAAGTAAGATATAAAATTGTTAGTAGAACTTGACTTCAATCATGTGCAAAATCATAGAAAATAGACTCAATGGAAGCATATCAAAATATGCTGTGGTGGTAGAAGAGTGTTTGGTTTCTTTTTTTTCTCTGTTTTTCACCTAGTCTAATTGACTGTTTTAACAATCAAGCAGTTGGTTGAAGAGCAAATTGAAGTATTTGAACAAAATTTGGTAAGCTCATCTTTATCAAGAGTTACAGCTGGTATAGCAAGAAAATCCACTATTGATGTGTAATGTTAAGTTAAAAAGGAACACAGCCAGGTGTGTTGGCCCCTAGTACAAAGAGTTCAGGTTACCAGACTATATGCTCATTTGCAGAAAACTTGTCATATATCTAGAGGTTTCTGCCATTAATTTTTTTTTTGTCCCCAATGTAATTTTCAGCTTTAAATGAAGAACCAAATACATATTGAGGGAAGAGCAAGATTTGAAGTTCTACACTTAATATTCTTACAGAAATGTATTATACAATCAATATATTTCACTTTCAATTTGTCTATGTTAAAATTAAGTATTTCAAGGCACTATGAACTTTATATAGGTGCTTTGAACAGTTTGCTTTCAATTATTTCATATTTAATGTAGCAAATTATTCAAGGTTTTATAAAATCAATTGCACTTTTTACTCTAAATAAGGCTATATATAAAACGTAAAGAAATGATTTATAATCTCTGACTTGGGCAGTCTCTCTTATAAATAATTTAGCTGCAAAAATTCATATGCTTGGCTTTTCAGTTCTAACTTATTTAAAAGTCTTTTTATTTATCCTGTGGAATATGACTATGCTACTTAATTTATTAATGGCTATTTACTTTCTGGGGTTCTCTATGCTTTAAACTTGGGAAACTCATCCCCTAATCCTCTTGGCAATTGGTTATCCATATTTGATGATCTCCTATAGACATTCTCTGTTTATTGAAAGCTCATTGACTCTGTTTCAATGCCATAATTATGCTCCCATTATTCTGATCTCTATTTCCTCACTGGTTATTTCAGTTCGTATGTACCTGACTTTATGACAGCTATTTTTCTATGTATTTCATCTTCCTTCCCCTTTATTACCATCACAAATCTTGGTCTAACTCAGAGATTCTTAAACCAAATGCACATTAGAAACACCTGGAGAGACCTTATAAAAATAATTGTTGCCTGAAACTCATCCAAGACATATTTAATCTTGGTGAGGTTTAAGCAGTGGTAGATTCCAGAGATCTCCCAAGAGGCAGGGTGAAGGTGGTGATGCGGAGTGATTCTAATAAGCAGCCTTGATGGAGAATCACTGTTTGATTACTCATTTCACTCTAACCTGGCATACCCTTATATTTATCACCTGTGGTTCCTGGGAAATCTCAGAACAAAACAAGAATGTCTTATTTTTGTAAAATTTACAACAGCATGGGCTATTAGAAACATGATTAAGGATAGAATTAAGGATTTTATTCAAAATGGCAATAGAGTAATTGCAGGACATGTCAATTATAGATTCAGCTTTGTTCTGTGTTACATAATTAAGGCACAGAGCACATATGGATATTATACAAAGATACCTAATTGTGGGGTTTTTAAGAGTTGCCTGTCAATTTTTAAAAATTTCTATAATGTAGTATACAAATTTTAATAAATTATTTTATATATTTATAGACTACAGTGAGAAGAATGCCTTCTGGACTAAATGCTACAAAGTGGTTGGGAATCAATTAAAGGCTCTTCTATGTTGATTCCCCTAAGTCTAAAAGGAGTCTTCAATCTGCATTGTCAAACCATTTCCTGGGTAATCCTTCTCTTCAGTATTTTTCTGGGAAGTTCTTTGCCTACATCTGCATTTTATTAAAAATGATTGATTGAGCAAAGACTCAAAAGAAGCATATTGTAAGAATATTCCATATCAGGTGGAGATCAAGTTCAATTTTTTTTTTTAAATTTGGATAGTAGGCTTAGGAATAGAAGTCAAATTCAAATATCCCAAGGTTAAATGTTATCTTTTTCTAATAATCTTGTTCTCTAAAAGAAAGCATGAAATTACAGAAAATCACTAGAAAATCACTAAAAATCTTGGAATGCAAATTATACAAAGTCTATTACTAATAAAAAAATCAGTAAAGTCATACAGGCAACTTAATAATTTGTTTTTTTTTAAGTGATTCAAATCAAGCTAACACCATAGTCTGTACCAGTGGTTTGAAACTTGGACAGCAGATAGCACCTTTCAGCCACTCCCAGTGATTTTAACTTAATAAATCTGGGATGGGGGTGTAGGTCTTTAAAAAAATTATTCAGATGATTTTAATGTACAGTAAGGGCTGAGAATAATATAGCTTAAAAATATAATGCTAGAAATAATATTAAATATTGTGTCTTAAGTCCACAGTGTAAAATATGCATCCTATAATGCCAGTAATTTTAGTACCTGTTAGGAACTAATACAGTGATATATTTTGTAATATATGTTTCATGATTCTTTGAAATAATCAAACAGGTGAAACCACATTTATCCAGGCTATCACAATTCCATTTTATCCTTAAAATAGCCAAATTAGAATGCACTATAATCTCTGTTTTTCAACTAGGTAACTTACCCAGTTACACAATTGCTAAGACAACAGGAAGTCTAGCAGTGCCTAGAGTCATTATGTAACAATTTAAGTCAATAATTATACTAACAAACAGACTATTCCTTATATTAGAAGTAGACTACTGAAAGTGATATTGGTCATTTGCATTTCATTTTCCCACAAGTACTTAAAATTCATTGGTTTATATCTGAATGTATACAAAAACTTCATAATCCTGCTTTTCCTACTTTGTCATACTGCCTGCTTTTCCATTCCATATAGACACTGGTTAATGACAGCTACACACATCACCATATCTAAACTAAAATCCTCAGAACCATCTTCATTTTCAAACTCTTTTTAACACTTCTCTCCCAACATCACATAAAACATCAGAATCTGCCATAGTAGTTAACAAATATGTTTTGATTATCATTGACTGTCAGCCTTTGCTGCCTTTGCCTCTGTGCCATCTTTAAGCTCTAAGAACCATAATTTCCCCCTTTACTATATCATAATTTATTTAATTTATTTGGTAAGCCTCTTAGGATTGTGAGAACTAAAGAGTTAATATACATAATGGACTGTGGATAAGTTCATACCCAGCTCATAATAAATGTCAGCTATTATTCTCTGTTAAAGGAATTTCACATAAGTGCAACCAGTTGAAGTATATTTGAAGAGATTAGAATTTTTTTTTTTCTCATTGCCTATGAGAACGCACTCTACTGGTCTATTGGTCTATTGGTCATGTCTACACTTATTAGAGGCCTAATTCTATGAAGTGCTGAACTCTTGGAGATGTTCCCTGTCAGTTCTGGCTTCTTATCAATACAGCACCATAACAGGAAGCCCATGTTCTGACCTTGTCCTAGTATGTAAGCCTAGCTTCAATTCCTTGGATATATTTTTGGATCATTATTTTAAAAATTCTCTGCCTATACGTAGATCGACATATCATGTCCTCTCTTCCCTTACTTCTGAACTACCATTTAATATGGGCTTATTATCTTATATTTGTGGATGCAGAAGCTATTTCAACAGTTCTTGATCCCCCCTTATGCCTCAATTCTTACCCAGATTATTTCCCTTTCACCATACAATAGAAATGACAGGACATTCTCATGCTAATTAATTTTTACAGGTGGCTATGGAAGATATAGAGATCACATCATCATTATCATCATAAGTTAATATGTATTAAGCATTTACTATAATGTTCAGCAATGCCCTCAGCATTTGTTGAAATACACCTGACTTAAGCTTCACCAGAATATTAAAGGCAAGCAAGTTTACCGGCTCATTTTATAGCTCAAGAAACTGAATCTCAGTGGGCCAGTGTGAAAGACTTTTTATTTTAGCCTTAGTCAAACGATAATACAATTAAGGGACTAGATGTGACTTTTAGCCACAGTTATCCTGAAATAAAGTGAGTAGTGAATAGTATTGAATAGGCTGCATTGGACAGGGCATACATCATGTAAGGCTGCAGTAACACAATTTTACTTTAAAAAGCAGAATTTAGTATAGCAACATCTTATAGTTTTTCAGAAGAGAGCCCAAATTTCAAATGCTCTTTGAGATCTACAAATTTTAAAAAACATGCAACTGATTCAAACATTTAAATCAGTTTGAAGATTAAAATGATAGGGATTTATAAAGTAACAATATGTTGGCTTGACTCACTCCCTTAGCAGCAAATAACTTCTAGTTTAGAGATAAATAGGAAAGGAAGAATGGACTCATTATTGGTTTATGTGAATTCTTCAAAAGTACATTTTTGAATTATTTTTGTTTGCTAGGAGGTGTCACTTGACTTGTTTGTTGATGTATTTTTGCTTGTGTTTTAATTTGTATGAGTCTATCAATGATAGAAGAAATGAAAAAGGGACACATTAGATAGACTGAGAAGACAGTGTTACTAGGATTGGAGTACTATTGGATGGTTGGAGTATGGATTGAACAGAAGCTTTCACTCATTAATATGTTAATTCAACCCATTTTGTAGAGCACCTGTTACATTCTGTTTGATAAAAAGATGTACTAGGCTTAATCTCTGTCCTCAAGGAACTTAAAGTTTAATAACTGAACTATCTTAATTTGAAAGGTATTTTCATAATATGTTGTTTACAGGGTTTTTTGATTGGTTACAGAAACAAGATTGCAATTAACTCTCAAAAAGTATATCTAATATTGTATCAATACTCTCCTTGATATTTAGTAGAGAATTATTCACACATGGGCATTTCATAAATCCTTGCTCCATATGTTGAATATATATTGTCTTCATGAGTCTTGGCCTTTCAGTGTGAAGTTTCTCAAACACATAAAGGAATTGAGGTAGAGCCTGGACCTTAAAGTTTGTTCTCTTGGAAATTTGTATTAAATTACTCTAACTCTGAAATTAAGTTAGTCATTTTAAAGTAAGTAAATTAGTCTCTACCTTGTGGCACAGTCACTCTAAATGTATATAATTAACTGCTTAATAAGCTCATATGATACAGAAAAGGTAACTATTGTGTCGTCATCATCATCATCATCATCATCATCATCATCTACTTTGACCTGCTTGCTCATCATCTACCATTAAAAAAACATACAGAAAATACACTAAAATAGAATTGAAGCACATAAAACCGCAAGTAAATTTATATAACTGTAAATATATATATATTCATTGTTCCTAGTGCTAAGTGCCAACATTCATAGAAGCTAGAATTATACAAAGCTCTTTGAAAGAGAAGCTGTAAATTTGTTATTCACACTACTTGATATTCTAAAAGTAAATGACCCTTACAGTTGGTCTTTGTTTATTTTAAATCTCTGTATATTTAATAGATCTGACTATTACCCAAGGTTCCTGATGGAAGATACCAATCACAGATTAGACTTTATCTTTCACTAACAGTGAGCTAGCTTGGTGCTAGTGTTTGACCTTAGGCATATTTGTCAGGTCCTCTTTATTAACCTCATCTGTGGTTATGTGTTAGGTACTCTATGGCTGCTGTGTGAAAAGTGACACTTCATGAAAGGGTGAACTGAGGCAAGGTGGGCTAATGCCATGGGAATAATGCAAGATCGCAATCAAGTATGAAGTAGAAGAAAGTAAAGTTTGTTAGTCACCTTTCACAGACAGAAAGGGGGTTGACATTCAGAGGCAAGTGTGGCCCCAAAGGCTGGGCAACTGAGTATATTTAAGGCTCTTGAAGGGGAGTTTGGGCTTGAAAGAATGTCCAGAGTTTCATTTTTTGATGTAGATAACAGAAGTCACATATGTCTTGTGTCTTGACATCACCAGGCACTTGTATCTCATGACTCCAGGTGGTGGGTGGGAGGCTGGCCACAGTAAATTGGATAATGATACATCAAGGCCAGAAGCACAAATGCCTTGAACAATTTGGGCTGCATACTTTCTAGTTGGTTACAGTTTTTGCTTATTCCAGGAGTTCTAGTTCACAAGGCTTGATTAAACATTACACATAAAATTAATACAAAGATATGAAAGAAAGCATTTGTCATTTAGAACCTAAGGGAACAGATACATTTCTGTTTGTTAAAAGCTTTCAATAGAGCCTATTTCTTACCTAGGTCTGGCGGAGGCGTTTCCAGGGACGTGCAGTCCTTTGTGTGTGTCTTCTGTTTGTCAAGGGGCTCAATGAAGATAGCCGTGCTCCCTTTAGTACCAGCAACAGTTACTGGATCCAAGGACAGTGAAGGGGGGACAGGGGAAAAAAATATCCCCCTCTAAATCCAAATGGCTTTTACATTTCAGAGGTTCCCACCTTTCACTTCAGATACCCATTTCCAGCCTTTGATAAAGAAAATCAAACAAAAACAAAATAATTTTATTCAAAAAAACATTTTGAATGAAGCCTATTAATCGGGTTTGAAACATTGCATGCAACTGTGCAAAGTAAAATGAATGAAAATGTTGTACCCTTTAGAAGGCGTTCAGGTTTGGAAATGAAACTGATATGATAAAGGATGGAGAAATATAACAGATGGGTTTCCAAATAGCTGGCTGCAGTTGCTTATTGTAGCTACCCCACGTCAGAGGTACCGTGACAAATTTTCACAAAAAGACTGCACGTTTATTTTATTTTTCATTTGAGATAGGCAATTTGTCAATTTAATGTGTAGACAGACCAGGCTCAGCACATCACTTATATGCAAGTATGTTTGTATACATTGTATGTTTTTCAGCTTCTAATTTCGCATTTTTAAGAAGTTGAGTTAGTAGTTGGCATGCCCAAATAAAATTTTAAAAATTGATTTTTGTTATTCTTAAATAGGATTAAATATGTAGTGACATAAGATGAAAAATAAAGGAAGGTATGCCTAACTGTGCCTGATAGATTTTTAAATCCATTGGTACATAGGAAATACAAAAACCAGTAATAGAGGGGTGTATTAGAGCAATTTTCTGTTTATACATGCACTGTTGAGATAGGTTTACAAACTTAGGTAGACCTCATCTATCTTTATTTCAAGTAATTAATACTGCCATTATAAAAGTTAATCAAATCGTTGCATACAAGTGCATGCTGAATTCGGCCATTATACAGGTATTAAGTATAGTTTATCAAGAAGAAAATAACTTTTGTAATTTTAAGCCTTTTTTTTATTACAGAGAATGTGTCTTAGTACTTATTTATTTTTCAAGATGTACAACTGTAAGTCACAGTGATGAAAAGAAACAAGACTCTATAAAAAGCATTAAGGGGGGATCAATTCTCTGCTAGAATATCTTGGATGCTGGGTAGTTCACTATGTCAATAAAAACATAACCACATCTCAAAGGATTTTCTTTTGTTACTATGGCTCACAAATCTTTGTGAAAGGTTTACACAGAGACAGAAAACCTGCCTGCTGTGTTTCTATATTACCAATCTCTGAGCTCTATAAATGGCTTTTACTCTAATTACTACAGAACAATAGGCTGTGTTGAGTTTTAAGTTTGACGTCTACAAATGCACTTTCCTTTGTTATTTTGACCCTGAAATGTCCATCATGCCATGTGGACATAGCTTTGAGAAAATAAGGACTTTGCAACTCTAGGGTGCCTAATCTTTAAATCTTTCTTTCTATCTTCCTCCCTTTAATTGATGTAAATTCACGTTCTACGGCAATAACTAATTTCACAGTATCTGAAAAGAGCAAAATGCTAATATAAAATGTTAGATTCTCCCCCAATCTGAACTGCGGACAATTAGACTTGCATAGATACTTATTGGAATAGGTTAAGGAATATAAGCAACACAATGGGAAGATGCTACGTTTAGTTTATACCAACAGCTACAATTTGTGCTGTTAGACTCAAAGGGAAACTCATTTATGGAATATACCAATATAGACTAAGATAAAAAGGAGGAAGTGCCGTGAAAGGATTAGATATGTAGTCAAGAGACTTAACTTTAGGCTACCTTCTAGAGGGACTTTATTTTTAAACCTTATCTTGAGTAAATTAGGATATCTCAGAATCTCATTTTGTTTCTTAAATATAAAATGAGAAATGAGTGTATGATGACTGTTGAGTTCATCTCAGGTTTGTAGAAAGTATCAACTAAAAAAAATCTCAAAATTAGTTTATTATTGCTGGCATTCAAATACTAATTATACATCAGGGAAAAATATCTTTCCAAATTCTGGGGTGTGATAACAATTACACTAATTGTTTAAATATTATAATAATTCTAGGGTATGTTAATCTAAAAAAATTAGCATTGTACTCAAAGTTCTCACTCTGTCTTTCATTCCTTCCCTTTTCTCCCTTCCTCTCTCTCTCTCTCTCTTTCTTTATTTCTTTGTAAGAAAATATTGTTATGATCTTAACTCACCAGATTTCTTTCTTTTTTTTTTTTTTTTTTGAGTTGGAGTCTCACTCTGTCACCCAGGCTGTAGTGCAGTGACCGCTCCCGGCCACCACAGCCTCGACCTGCTGGATTCCGGCGATCCTTCCGCCTCAGCCTTCCAAGTAGCTGGAACTACAGGTGCACGCTACCACGCCCGGCTAATTTTTCATTTATTGTAGAGATGAGGTCTCGCCAAGTTGCCCAGGTGGGTTTCGAACCCACAGGCTCAGGCAATCCACTCACCTCAGCCTCCCAAAGGGCGGGATTACAGGCTGAGCCACGGAGCCCGACTCAGATTTCTATCATATTAGAAGAACATGGAATTCAAAAATTTCAGTATTGACCATTATTATTATTATTGTTAGAGTCTATTTATTAACATATTGGAATTATTTTCATAATAAACTTTATATATGTATGTATTGATATATACACAAATATACAATTAGTTTATTCCACTCATATATATGTATTTCTGTATACTTTTAAAAATGTTTTTACTATTAAATATGCTAAGAGCATCACAGGATTTTCTTTTCTTTTTTTTTGAGTTGGAGTCTCACTCAGTCACCCAGATTGGAGTGCAGTGGCCATTCCTCACTGCAGCCTCAACCTGCTGGACTCCGGCGATCCTTCCGCCTCAGTCTTCCAAGTAGCTGGAACTACAGGTGCGTGCTACCACGCCTGGCTATTTTTTTTTTTTTTTAATTTATTGTACAGATGAGGTCTTGCCAAGTTGCCCAGGCGGGTCTTTCCAAAATATTCTCAGCAAACTCTGACCATAACTCTTCTAAATGCCATCAGCTTACCAAACATAAAAAAGGATGATTTTTTTTCTAGAAATAAATTTAATTTATAAATACATTTGAGGATAATACTGGTTCTTTCTATTCAGTAATATAAAGTTTTCCCATATTTCCATTTTCTATGTTTAGTGGAAATGATTTTTTAAAAAATATTTGTATTTCTATATAATATGGACCATTTTTGTTTAGTTTATTATTGACATGTGAAAAAGAATTGCTTTGAAATATTTATATTATAACTGGACACCTTTCAATTTGTTTTAATAGTTGTAAAAATGTTCTCCTGGAATAACATTAGACAACAAATTTATGCTATTTTAAATAATAAATATGCTTTCTCCTTTAAAATTTATAATTTTTATATATATTCTTATATTATTGAATACATTTTCAAACACTGATGAATGCTTATCACTAAATAGTATTATATTTATCAATCAAAGAAAATTTTCTTCTATTTTTGTTTGATATTTTTTGAAGATTTCTAGAAATCATAATTTCTCAATTATGATCTTATATTTGTTGTTTAAATGTATTAATACAGTGAATCACAGGAACATATTGTCAAATTTTCAGCCATCTTCAATTTCCTAAAATAAATACTAGATTAGTTAATTATGACTATTTTCATATATATTTGTCTTTTTCTTGCCTATATTTTTCTATATTTTATATTTTACTTCAGAACTTTTAATGTATAATTCAACAGCATTACCTTCATATTTAATTTTTCTAATCCATCATCTTCTTCTTTTGAAATTAGTATTGTGTTGCCATTACAGAACACATTTTAAAATGCTCACCCTTATTGGTGCTATGAAATATTTCGGTACATTAGTCCTAGAACAGTTTTTATATTCCAATCTTCTTTTTCTTTTTTTTTTTTTTGCAATTTTACCATAGCTTTTTCAGAGTGTATTTCTAAAGATAAAGGACACTTTCTTACATAATCACAGTACAATTATCAAAGTCAGGAAATTTGAAATTGTTTGGAACATTCAAACAATTCTAGTATTTAATAATCTTCAGATCACAATCAAATTGCATCAATAGCCCCATAATTTTCATCATAGTTATTCAGCCTTATATCCATGATCCAGTTCACACAACACAATGCACTGAATTATCCTGTCTTTTGTCTCCTTTCTGGAATAGTTCCTCAGTTATCTTTGTCTTTCACTGACCTTGACATGCTTTAAAAGTGCAGGTTAGTTGTTTGGTAACATGTCTCTCAGTGGGGCCTGGTCTGACGTGGCTTGTGGCTAGACACAGTTGTGTGTTTTTGGCAAGAACAGCACAATTGATGCTGTAACCTCCTCAGAGCACCCAGCAATGCTAGCTTATCTTAACGTGCTGACTTGGAGCACTTGGTTAGGTGGTGTTCTCTCATCCAGGGATATTCACTGCAGCATCACTGTTTTTACTTTCATAATTGATAAATGCTCTGTAGGAGGTACTCTAGGGTGTTTAAAGTATTTGATTGGTAGAAAAATGCCTATTTATCTACTGAAATTCCTGCAATACATTTCAGGAGGCAGTAACAATTTTCTAATTTCATCCTTCTGTAAGAAAAAGCTTTCATGATTCCCACATTTATTTATAACTTATTAACATGTTTGATGGTCTTTTCTATTTTTCAACATTTTATATTTTATATAAAAGTCCTTTTTTATTTTAAAGATGCGGGGTACAATTCAGGATAAGAGAGATAAGTGGTCGTCATAAAGGTAAAGTTTGGCCCTCCCTTTAGTTCCTACTTCACCTGGTCTGAGATCAGATACCCTTATTGATGCTATGTTCTCCATCCCCACCTTCCCCTGACATTGTCCTGGTACCACCAATGCCTTACTTATAGTATTATAACATATACTCAAGTCCACTTATAAGTGAGAACACGTGGTACTCAGTTCTTTGTTTCTAAGATAGATAACTGAGTATGATAGACTCTAAATCCATCCATGTTGTTGCAGATCCCATAATTTTGTCCTTTATGGCTGTGTGATATTCCATTGTGTATATGTACCACATTTTTTTATCCAGCCCACTTTCAATGGGCAGCACAGTTGGATCTGTGTTTTTGCTCTTGTGAATAATGCTGCAATAAACATGTGTGTTCTGGTATCTTTTTTACAGAATATTTGGGTTTCTGCAGGTATATTCCCAGAAGGTGAATTGCTGGTTCGGCATGGAAGGTGGATTTTTAGATCTTTTGGGAGTTGCCACACTGTTTTTCACTGGAAAAACAAATTAGTTTACCAACAGTGCCCACCAACAGAGAAGAAGGGTTCCTTTCTCCCCCCTACCCCACTCCCCGCATCTTCTCCAGTACCTGTTGTCTTTGGAGTTATTGATGATGGTCATCCTGACGGGAGCTAGGTAGTATCTCAGTGTGGTTTTAAATTGCATTTATTTGATGACTAATTTATCTGTTGGCTGCTTGTATGTCTTCTTCAGATAAGTGTTTACTCGTATCTTTTTTTTTTTTTAATTGGGTGGTTCGTTTTTTCCCTTTCCGCACGCTTGAGTTCTTCGTAAATCCTAAACGTTAGGCCTTTGTCAGATATGTAGTTGACAAATATTTTTCCCCATTCTGTTGGCTGTCTCCCTGCTCTCATAATGATTTCTTTTGCTTTGCAGAAGCTTCTCTGTTTGATGAGGTCCCACTTGTCTATCTTATCCCTTATGACATAGGCATCTGGGATTTTTATCAGGAATTGGTTACCTATTCCAATTTCAGTAAGGGAGTCTCTTGTGTTTTCTAAGATTCTTATGGTTTGAGGTTTTACATTTAGGTCTTTGATCCATCTAGAGTTGGTTTTTGTGTACAGTGATAAGTAGGGATCCCGCTTAAATCTTCTGCATGTGGTCATCCAGTTTTCCCAGCACCATTTTCTGAATAAGTCCTCCTCTCCCCAGTGGTTGTTGGTAGAGGCTTTGTCAAAGATGAGTTGATTGACAAATTGAGGTTTTACTTCTGGAATCTCTATCTTGTTCCATTGATTAATATGCCTGTTCTTGCACCAGTACAAGGTTGTTTTGATTATTATAGACATCTAGTAAAGTTTGAAGTCTGGAAGTGCAATACCTCCTGCTTTGTTTCTTTTTCTAATAACTGCTTTGGCTACTTGTGGTCTTTTATGTTTCCATATGAATTGTCATTTCCAGCTCTGAGAAAAATGATGTTGATAATTAAATGGGTATTATTCTTAATCTGTAGATTGCTTTCTGTAGAATGGACATATTAACAGTGTTTATTCTTCCAACCCATGAGCCTGGAATATTATTCCATTTGTTTGTGCCTTCTTTGAGTTCTTTGAGCAGTGTTGTGTAGTTTTTGTTATAAAGGTCTTTCATGTCTCTGGTTAGAAAGATGCCAAAGTATTTCATTTCTTCTTGGTCATTCTGGCTAGGGATCCACCAATCTAATTTATCTTTTCAGAGAACCAGCTTTTTGTTTCATTGACTTTTTTTTCTATGATAGTTTTGTCTTTTATGTTCTGTATTTGTGCTTTTACATTGATGATCTGGATTCTTCTGCTGAAGTTAAGATTTTGATGGTCTTGTTTTTCCAGCTTCCATAGGTGATTTTTTAGGCTGTTAACTTGTGATCTTTCTATTTTCTTGATGTGTGTTCCTATAGATATTAATTCCTCTCTTAGTACTGTTTTCATGACATACTAGAGGTTTGGTAAGATGTTTCTTCATTTTCATTTGTTTCCAGGATTCTTCTAATTTCTGTTTTAATATCTGTGTTTACCCAGGAGTTGTTCAGCTCCATGCTGTTTAGTGTCCATGTCTTTGTGGGTTGGGGGGTATTTTGTTGGTGTTGATATTTATTTTTATTCCACTGTGGTCTGAGATGGTGAATGGTCATATTTTTTGATCTTATGAAATTTGTTTATGCTTGATTTATGGCCGAGTATATGGTTGATCTCGGAGTACATTCCACGCAGTGTTGAGTATAATATATATTCCATGTTTATTGGAAGGAGTATTCTATAGATATCTATTAAGTCCATTCGATTAAGCATCAAGTTTAGGTTCTGGATCCCCTTGTTGATATTTTTGCCTTGATGATCAAACTAAGATTGTTTGTGGATTATTAATTTCCCACTTATGAGAGAGTCAAAATCTTTTTTTAGTTTACTTAATAACTGTTTTATAAAAGCTGGTGCTCCTGTGTTGAGTGCATATATGTTTAGGATGGATATTTCTTGTTGATGGATTGAAACTTTAGTCATTATGTAGTGTCCTTCTATATCTTTTTACATTTTTGATAGCTTAAAGGTTGTTTTGTTTTCTATTAAGATCATGATTCCTGCCTTCTTTTTGATCTGTTTGCCTGAAAATTTGTTTTCTATCCTCTAACTTTGAGTCCGTGAGAGTCCTTTGTGTTGAGATGTGTTTCCTTGAGGCAGCAAATTGTTGGGTCATTTTTTTTTAAATCCAATTTTCTAATCAATGCCTTTTCAGTGGTGCATTTAGTCCATTCATGTCCAGGCTGATTATTGAGATGTGAAAGTTTGTCCATGTCATGAGATCTTTTTAAGTGTTTTTTTGCTATTGTTACTGACATTTTTTTGTTTGTTTATTTGTTGGTTGACCTTTTTTTGATGTTGAGCTCAATAGATGTGTTTTTTTCTCAATTTTGCAGTCACAATGTTTGCTGTGTTGCTTCTCTGTTTTTCTAAATTCTTGGGAAGAGCATAGTCATTTTTTTTTCTTTCTTCTGTGCTAAATACCTTCTTAAATATCTCTTGTAGAGTTGGTCTGGAGGCAGCATAAACTCTTAGGGATTGACTGTCTATGGAGTGTTTTAATTCTCCATCACTGATGAAGCTAAGCTGGACTGGGTAGGAAATTTTTAGTTGGAATTATTTGTCCTTGAGAATGGAGAGATTGCCTGTAGTGTTTCTGTAGATAAGTTTGCTGTTATTCTAATAGGTCTTCTCCAGTAGCTAGTCTGTCCTTTCTTTCTTGCTGCCTTTAGGATTTTTGATTTTATACTGACTTCATGTAAGCAAATTACTATGTGTCTAGAAGTTGATTTTCTCATTTGTTGTCTTGCAGGGGTTTTCTGAATCTCTTGTGTTTGAATGGCTGTGTCTCTGATGAGATGAGGGAAGTTTTCTCTGAATCTTTTGTGTTTGAATGGTCACATCTCTGATGAGATGGGGAGAGTTTTATTGGATAACATCATGAAATGTTTGTTCCAAGGTGGTGTCTGTCTCCCTTTCTGCCTCAAGAAGTCAATCAGACATAAGTTTGGACTCTAAATATAGTTGCACATTTCTTGGAAGCTTTGTCCATCTATTTAAGCTTCCCTCCTATGTTTTTAACAGTTTGGGTTAGTTTGATATTTTTGTCTTCAAGCTCTGAGATTCTTTCTTCTGCTTGGTTAATTCTTCTTTCCATGCTTGTCAGTGTGTTATTTATTTCATTTATTGTATTCTTTATTGCTGTCATCTCCATTATCAGTTTTTTTATTTTTTTTCCTTGGCTTTCTTAATTTCTATTCATCCTCTCTATCAATACCTTGATATCTGGATTTGTATTTTGAGACCAGTCATTCTGGGGGCTCTTCATTGTTTGAGTTCAGAAGTCTATATTCTAAGTTGCTGTCTTTCCAGGGGTCTGGGGGATACCTGTGTTCCTTCTTTGTTTCTTCTTCATTTGTAATACAGTTTTTCCTCTTCTATTCCTCCCCTCTTTAATTCTCTTGCTCAGTAATGGGGGGGGTGGCTTTCACTTCTGTTTGCTCAGTCCCCTATTCTTCCTTAGGTAGATTCTCCGGATTTGCTCAATTTTGAAACCAGGCTGGTGATATGGGGCTATTCTTTGTTTTTGTTTTTGTTTTTTTTTGCAGTTTTGAGATTTGATTCAGGTTTAATAGGGGAAACTATGATTCAGAAGCTACCTGCAGATCACTGTAACCTCTGACTGCCATGTGGGTCCCCTGGAATACACTTCCCATCACTATATGGTCCATGCAGTGGCACCATATGTATGCCCCCGAGACCAAAATGAGATAAGAAATAGGAAAGTAACAGAGAAAAGAAGAAAGGAGATGAGAGGAAGATGAAGTGAAAGAAGAAAAATAAGAAAAACAGCATGCAAATGAACAAACAGATAATTTTTTAAAAAAATAAAAAATTCACTCTCCATTAAATACACCCATCAGCAAAAAAACAAGAAACAAAAACAAAAACCAGAATGATATGTTCTGAGACAGCAGACAGGAAAAAAAAAAAAAAGAAAAAGGGGTTGTCTTTTGTGGCCATTTCTGGAACTTCAGATTCCTTTCTGTTTGTTGTTGTTGTTGTTGTTGTTGTTGTTTTGTTTTTTCAGGCATGTTGACAGTGCTGCCACTTTTGGCTCCCTTAGGTTGGGAGCAGGCTCTGGTCTCTATATCCTCCCCTTTGCTCTTAGTTCAGGCAGATCAGGCAGCTTTCTACATGGGTCAGATTCCCCATGAACTGCTGGGGGAAGGAGCTGAAATCAGATCAGGACCCACCCCTACACTCTGCTGCTAGTTCTTCCACTCCAATTGTATGTGACTGTGTTTGATTCAGTGTGGGGGGTGGGACATCTGTCCCTCTGTTATCATGCATTTGGAGTACTCTTTCTGGGCAAATGATGGTTGATTCCAGTGAGGTGTGGAGATTGCCCCTCAGTCTCTGGATGCAGACTGCTCAGAAATGGGTTAGGTAGAGCAGGTCTCTGCCTGGTTCTGTTACAGAGAAAATGGCATCAGCCCATGTCTTATCTACTGGTGGGGTCAGCTCCATATTTCCTCCTCATGGTCCCTGTTGCCAGTGTCTGGCCTGTTTCCACAGGTGGTGGTGTGGGCCAGGTGCCAGGTGCCAAGAGGCAGCTAATCTCTGCAGTCTTATCCTGAGAGATGCCCCAAGAATGGCAAATGTTTTTGTGTGTGCTGACCCCAAATTTTGAGCAGTGGTAAGTTGTAGCTGCTTTTACAGGGGAGCCCCAGGTACTTGATCCTGTGTCTCCCCTCAGTCGTACATTTACTTACCCACTTGCACACACACATGTGCATCAGCTCACCCTTATGTACAGTCACCCATGCATAGACTCACATACTGTGACTATTTTCATCACCATCTTTCCTCCTTTCTCCCAATCTTTTTAAAGATTTCCTTTTAACTTCTTTTTATTTTGTAAAGATTTTTTTTTTCACAGCATCTTAGGCTGATTTCTAGGCTCAATTCTATTATTTTCATCTTTTTTCAAAAAAAAGATTGTTTTACCCAGACCATATTCCTTCAATTTTGTTCATATGCTACTTATAAGGTAGATAGTGTGTTTGTTTTCAAATTACAGAAGGTCCAATTCAAAATGGTTTAAACAATGATGTAGAGATCACATGAAGATAACTTGATGGGGCAATTGCAGACTGCCCTAATTTATCAGTTTAACTATTTACTCTCTTCTTTGTGTTGGCTTGCAGACTTACCTTTTTTCTACTAACCTGAGAACTGTACACCTCCAGGTCTTCTGTCACAACATTAAACACAAGCACATATCAATACCAATACCATACAACAATACTGACTGGTATGGGGCCAATTCAATCAAACCACATGGATACCTCACTTTGGGGTGGAGTAAAGTGATAATATGACAAAATGATAGATAAATAAAATGATTTAAAGAAGTGACTAAGAAATCTATCATTGTATATCTTTAAAGTATATTTTGATACCTGGTAGAGCATAAGTCCTTTTATTGGTGTTGTTTAATATATATTTTTTTGTTTTTAAAATTTTTTATTTTAAAGATGTGGGGTACAATTCAGGGATAAGTGTACAGATGTTCATTATGCAGGTACCATTGTTGATGAGGTGTGTACTCCCTCCCCTGGCAGATTCACACTCTGCCAGTCCCATCCCCCTCCCTGACAACTTCCCACTACTGACAATCCTTTTCTTATACTATTATGATAATTGTTCAAGGTCCACTTATGAGTGAGAATATGTGATACTCAGTTCTTTGTTTCTGTGATAGATCACTCAGTATTATAGACTCTAAGTCCATCCAAGTTGCTATGAACTTCATAATTTTGTCATTTATGGCTGCAGAATATTCCATCATGTATATGTATGTACCACATTTTTTTTATCCAATCCTCTTTAGATGGGCAGCACAGTTGGTTCCATGCTTTTGCTATTGTAAACAATGCTGCAATAAACATGTGAGTGCAGGTATCTTTTTCATAGGGTGATTTGAGTTCCTCCAGGTATATTACCAGTAGGGGGATTGTGGAGTAGTATGGAAGACTGATTTTTAGATCCTTTAGACATTGCCACACTGTTTTCCACAGAGGTTGTACTGGTTTACACTCCCTCCATCAGGGTAAAAGTGTTCCTTTTCCTCCATATCCTCTCCAGCATCTGTTGTTTTTTGAGTTATTGACAATGGCTATCCTGACTAGAGTTAGGTGGTATCTCAGAGTGGCTTTTATTTGCATTTCTTTGATGACTAGTGAGGCTGAGGAGTTTTTACATATCGGCTGGCTGCCCATATCTCTTCTTTTGAGAAGAGTAGGTTCATGTCTTTTTCCCATTTCTAATGGGGCTATTTGCTTTTTTGTTTGGCATGTTTGAGTTCCTTGTACATCCTAGATGTTAGGTCTTTGTCAGATATACAGTGGCAAATATTTTTTTTCCAGTCTGTGTGCTGTCTTCCTGCTCTCTTGATGGTTTCTTTGGCTTTGGAAGCTTGTCAGTTTGATGAGGTCCCACCTGTTTATCTTACCTCTTATGGCATGGGCACTTGGGGTTTTGATTAGGAATTGGTTGCTAGTACCAATTTTCATAAGGGTGTCTCCTACACTTTCTAAAGTTCTTATAGTTTGG
>CAUYQG010022756.1:0-14123 GCA_963574415.1 Tarsius wallacei
TTTTTTGAAGTTCACAATCATATTTTATTCACAACATCACTTTTTGGCAGCGCATTCATCTGTGAGCAGCTGTTTTCAATTATGGAGCACATGAAGAGCAAAATCTGAACAAATATTCCTGATGAGCACCTTGAGAACACACTAAGAATTGCAACCACTTCCATCAAACCAGACACTGATAGATTTATTTTACAGAAACAAGGTTAAATTTCCAACTAGTTTTATATTGTTCTCATTTTTCTAATAAAAAAATACAAAAACATAAAAGAAGTCTTATTATGTATTAATGTATATACTAACTATATTATGTAACTTATGTGTGGTCCAAGACAAATCCCCTTTACTCAATGTGGCCCAGGGAAGCCAAAATGTAAGACACCCCTCATCTAAAAGACCAAGTAGGGAGATAAATCAAGAGGCTGTCATCATAGAGAGAGTGTGTGGGTTTGGAACAGGTGGTAGAGTGAAGGTGGAGAGATATGGGTGACTATGAGACAGACTGCAGGGAGAAAAGTGGGTAGTGACAGCTACTGATAGAGACTCATGAGAGGGGACTTCTGGGGACAACTGAAAGAGGACACAGGCATGCCTCAGAGGAATGGCAGGTTTGGTTCCAGACCGTTGCAAAAAAGTGAATATCACAGTAAAGCAATTCACATGAATTTTTTGGTTTCCCAGTGTATATAAAAGTTATGTTTACATCATACTGTAGTATATTAAGTATGCGACAGTATTATGTCTAAAATATGTACATATCTTAATTTAAAAATGCTTTATGGCTAAAAAATGCTAATGATCATTTGAGCCTTCAGTGATTTCTTAATGTTTTTCTGATGGAGGGTTTTGTCTCAGTGTTGATGGTCGTAGACTGATTGTGGTGATGGTTGCTGAAGGAGGGATGGCTGTGACCATTTCTTAAAATCAGACAATGATGAAATTTGCTGCATTGATCAACTCTTTCATTAAAAGTTTCTCTATAGCATGCAATGCTGTTTGATAGCATTTTACCCAGAGCAGAACTTTTTTTAAAGACTGGAGTCAATCCTCTCAAACCCTGACACTGCTTTATCAATTATGTTTGTATGTGTAATATTTTAAATTCTTTGCCATTTTAACAATGTTTATAGCATCTTCACCAGCAGTTGATTCCATTTCAATAAACTATTTTCTTTGCTTACCCATAAGAAGCACCTCCTCATCTGCTCAAGTTTTATTATGAGATTACAGCAATTCAATTATGTCTTTAGGCTTACTTCTAATTTTAGGTATTTGCTGTTTCTACCACACCTTCAGTGACTTCTTCCACTGAAGTCTTGGACCCCTCAAAGTCTTCCATGAGAGTTGGAATCTACTTCTTCCAAACTCCTGCTAATGTTGTTATTTTGACCTCCTTCCATTAATCATGAATGTTCTTAGTGGCGTCTGGAATGGTGACACCTTTCCAGAAGCTTTTCAATTTACATTGCCCAGATCCATCAGAGGAATCACTACTAATGGCAGCTATCGCCTTACAATATGCATTTCTTAAATAGTAAGACTTGAAAGTTGAAATTACTCCTTGATCTGTGGGCTGCAGAATGGATGTTGTGTTAGCAGGCATGAAAACAACATTAATTTTCTTGTACATTCCCATCCAAGCCCTTGGGTGACCAGGTGCATTGTCAATGAGCAGTACTATTTTGAAAAGAATCTTTTTTCTGAGCAGTAGGTCTCAACAGTAGGTTTAAAATTTCAGCACACCATGCTATAAACAGATTTCTGTCATCCAGGCTTTGTTGTACTATTTGTAGAGCATAGGCAGAATAGATTTAACGTCATTCTTAAGAACTCCAGGATTTTCAGAATGGTCAATGAGCACTGGCTTCAACTTAAAGTCACTAGCTACAGTAGCCCCTAACAAGAGAGTCAGCCTGTCCTTTGAAGCTTTGAATTCAGTCATTGGCTTCTCCTCTCTAACTATAAAATCATCTTTTTCAAAGATAAAGCTGTTTTGTGTACATTGCACATCTGCTGTTTAGTGTAGTCACCTTTGTCAGTTATCTAAGGTAGATCTTCTGGATAATTTGCTGCAGCTTCTCCATCAGCATGGAGATGGCTTCTTTCCTTAAACCTCATGAACCAACCTCTACTAGCTTCCAGTTTTAACTTCTCTTCTGCAGCTTTCTGGCCTCTTTCAGCTTTCGTAGAACTGAAGAGAGTTAGGGCCTTGCTCTGGATTAGGCTTTGGCTTATGGGAATGTTGTGCTGGTTTGATCTTCTATTCAGACCACCCAAATTTTCTCCATATTAGCAATAATGCTGTTTTGCTTCCTTACTGTGTGTTCACTAGCAGTACTCTTAATTCCCTTTAAGAGCTTTTTCTTTGCATCAAAACTTGGCTAACCGATTGGCATAAGAGGTTTAGCTTTCAGCCTGTCTCAGCTTTTGACATGCCTTCCTCACTAAGCTTAATCATTTCTGGCCTTTTATTTAAAGTGAAAGATGTGCAATTCTTCCTTTCACTTAGAAGCTGCTGTCGGGCTATTAATTGGCCTAATTTCAATATTGTTGTGTCTGAGGGGATAGGGAGGCCCTAAGAAAGGTGAGAGAGACAGAAGAATTGTTGATTGATGGAGCAATCAGAACACACATGTTTATAGATTAAGTTTGCTGTCTTATATGGGTGTAGTTTGTAGAGCCCCAAACCAATGACGATAGTAACATGAAAGATCACTGATCTGAGATCACCCTAGCAGACACAGTAATAATGAAAAAGTTTGAAATATTTTGAGAATTGCCAAAATGTGAGAGACATGAAGTGAGCATGTGCTTTTGAAAAACGATGCCAAAAGCCTTGCTTGATACAGCGTTGCCACAAACCTTCAATTTGTAAAAAGCACAATATCTGTGAAGCCCAGGAAAGTGAAACCCCATAAAATGAGGTCTGTCTGTGCAGGCAAACATCTGTGCTTAGGGTGGCCCCTTGAGTGTGAGCCATAGAAAGTCTAAAGAGGAATCTCCTGACATTGAGTTTTACAGCATCTCTTACCCTTTAACTCCAATTGTGTCGGGCGTTGCTGTGGGGTCAGCAGTAGATTGGATATTCAAAAATGCTAACAGCCATTATTGAGCATTTACTGTTTCATCTGACAGGGCGCTTAGTTCCTAAGTTCTCTTACCAAAACTATGGGATAGATCTACTATGGATGCCCATTTCTGGGTTGTAGAAATGAGGTTCTGAAAGTTTAAGAATCTTGTCCTAAGTTGTGCAGTTAAGAAGTGACAGAGCAAAGAGTTGAGGCCAGGGGCATCTGACTGTAAATTCATGTTTGTAGTGCTGTGCTCCCAGTGTTACAGGCTGCGCTTGGCGTGAAATCAACTGAACAAATGTTTCCCGTGGATACCTGCTCTATGGAGAATCTGAGCGGGAGGGACACTGAATGAGCACGTGCTTTTGGAAAAATGGTGCTGATGGAATTGCTCAATACTAGGTTGCCACAAACCCTTAATTTGTAAAAACAAACAACAAAAGCAGTATCTGTGAAGTGCAGTAACTCTAAGAGCAATAAAACAAGGTGTATGACTTTGAGATGTGGTTCGTGCTTTAAAGCATTGGCACTAGAGTAGTGGTCATGCAAGTTAAGTTATGCAAGTTAGCATTTACACGGATAAGTCATGCAAGTTAGAAAGCGACACTTAACACACAACAGACCCAAACAAAAGACTTTTTAAGGTTCAAAGAAGGGTTTTCCCAGCCGGTGGGCAGGGGAGTGCAGAATCCGAGACTGCTGCTGTGAAGGAGGCAACATAAGGATGGGCCTAGCTAAACCCCCCACCCCTCCGCCCCCATCCCAAAGCAAGGAACCGTGGGCAGAAGTTCCCAGGGTATGGTCTGGGGACCCTTTGACACTGAGGTCCAGACTGTTTTTATTACTTGCCTTTTTCACTCTCATTCCCTTGTGCCTGAACACTTCAGCTTTCCAGGGGTGATATGACTTATGATATTGCAACAGTCTGACCTCAGAAGGCGATATGAGAATCTGGCTATCTTCTATTAAACTAAATGTCAAAGAAAATTGCAAAAAGGCAAACCAATGTTACACTTTTCAGCAATTTTATTTTTGGAAAACATAATTACTTTTTATAAAAATGTTATTCTTATTCATGTGGTTATTGTTGGATTGTCTTAACATATACTTTTTAAAATTCTCAGTTTTAATTTTTTTTTTTGAGAGACAGGGTCTCGGTGTATTGCCCAGGCTAGAGTGCGGTAGCACAATCACAGCTTACCACAGCCTCAAACTTCTCAGATGATCCTCCCACCTCAGCCTTCTGAGTAGCTGAGACCACAGGCACGTGCCACCACACCTGGCTAATTTTTTATTTTTATTTTTGTGGAGATGAGGTCTTGCTATATTGTCCAGGCTGGTCTTGAACTCCTGGCCTTAAGTAATTCTCCTGCCTCAACCTCTCAAAGTGCTGGGATTATAGGCGTGAACCACCATACTCAGCCCTTGATTTTAATTTCTAATTTCCAGTACAGTTAATATTGATAGAAATGATGCTCACAAGCCAAAACTCTTTGGGATTCTTAATGATTTTAAAGAGTGCAAAAGAGGCTGGGCTCGGTGGCTCAGCCTGTAATCCCAGCACTTCAGCACTTTGAGAGGCCGAGGCGAGTGGATTGCCTGAGCCTGTGGGTTCAAGACCATCCCGGACAACTTGGCAAGACCTCATCTCTACAAGAAATAAAAAATTAACCAGGCATGGTAGCATGTACCTGTAGTTCTGGCTACTTGAAAGGCTGAGGTGGAAGGATTGCTGGACATGTGACCATATTTAAAGAGAGGCACAAGGATCTTCTAGGTGGGGGTGGGTGTGGGCCTTGCTGCCTCCAGGTGGGAGGAGAGCCAGGTGGGTTCTCTGGCCCTCGATGGTGCCTCAGGACTCAGTAGGTTCTCTCCTGTTTAGCTCCAGGCAGGCTCCTCTGCCACCATCTCCCACACTCTGAGGAGGCCTAAAGGGCTGGCCACTCTCAGACACCACTTTGAGGCCTGAGGGGAGAGATGTGAGGTGAACAGTCCTTACTGATTTTGCAATTCTCTACTTTGCTCTATCTGGAGTCTTAAGGCACACACTTCCTGTATACCTCAATTGAAATCCTTAGTTGGAATCCGCCATTACAGCAGAGTATGAAGACCTCTTAGCCATCAGGTTGAGGGTTTATGCTGTGGTTAAGCACATTTTTTTTTTTTTTTTTTTGCTTTAGCAGTCCTGGTTTTGAGTCCAGACCCTTTCACTTAGCGTCTTCGTGTGCTATTGTTTTTAACTTCCCTGATCCTCAGTGTTTATACTGGTAAGTGGAGGTGCTGATACCTACCTCCCAAATTTGTTGAAGATATTAAATGAGAGCAGTTGTGTAAACAGTGTAGCATAGTGTCAGGCACAGAATAAGGCCTCAAATGGCAGTTGTTAGGGTAGAATGACCACCAATGAGTTGAAACCATAGGGAGAGAAATTTCACCTCAATGAGATAATGCAAATTAAGGCACTAGCACCATGCCTGGCATCTCATAATCACTTGATAAGTGGTAGTGTTGTTGTTGTTGATGTAATTATTTAAAATGTGAATTTAAGTTGTATGATGGAGAACTTCCTTATGCTTTGAGCTGTCCCCTGAATGAGTCTGAATGTCCTGGAGTCATGGGATCATTCATTTGTTCATTAATTCACTTGATAAATGTACTGAATGGCTCACCAGGTACCCCTCTAAGTGCTGAGGATATAGCATTGATTAAATAAATTTTCTGTTTTTGGAAGAATATAAGCAAAAAACCAGACAATCAGTCATAGAATGCTGTCGAAGAGATTTATATGCTAGGTAAGCTGGGATTGGAGCCAGGGACTTCTGGGCAACTCCCCTGCCTGGTGACTTACAAAACTGCATTTCTGTATGACATTAGTATCATAGAATGTCAGAGCTGGTATTCTAAAATGACATTCCGGCTCTAGAGATCACTTAATCCAAGAAGTTCCTTGCACGTGTGGAGAAATTCAGGTCCTGTTTCCCAGGGCAGATCCTGATAATATTCTCTTTAATGTTTAAGATCCCTGAATAGTTTTGATTTAGATGGAAGAATGCAAGAAAAGGGAGGCTGATGAAGAACTTTAGGCCGGGCTCAGTGGTTTAGCCTGTAATCCCAGCACTTTGGGTGGCCGAGGTGAGTGGATTGCCTGAGCTCACAGGTTTGAGACCAGCCTGGGCAACTTGATGAGACCTCGTCTCTACATTAAAAATAAACATAAAAAATTTGCCGGCCATTGTAGTGTGCACCTGTAGTTCTGGCTACCTGGAAGGCTGAGGCGGAAGGATCGTCGGATCACAGCAGGTCGATGCTGGGTGACCATGAGTGTGCCACTGCACTCCAGCCTGGGTGGTAGAGTGAGACTCCAACTCAAAAAGGAACTTTGATCAGCTTTACAACAGGTAAATCAATCATTCACTGAGTTGAATTTTACTGGGCCCAAAGTGTTGATCATAGCCCTGAGTTCCACAAAGGAGACTGTGTAGACTGTGGTTTTGAACACTTGGTCAGATTCTTATATTTGCTAAATGTGTGATGTTGTTACAGACCTAAACATGTGTCTTTTTAGTTCTCTGAGGTTAAGTTTTCTCATCTAGAGAATGGGGGTATAGCAGTTAGAAGTTATATCCAGCTAGCAGGAAGAGAGAATTCCCCTAAACTGTGACTTGGAAAAATCGGATTTTATTTTTCTCTCAGTTAAAAGAAGTCAGAGAATAGGGAGATCAAGGCTTGTATAGCAGGTATGGAATCTCACAGTGACCAAACACTGCCTACCTTTTGGCATCACCATCCTTAGTACATGCTTCTTTCTTCATTCTTAGTATGTGACTGCGCACAATGTGGCTGCCACAGCTCCAACCATCATATCCAAGTTTCTTGCATGAACAGAGAGTAAACACAGAAGGGAGAAATGTCACCTGTTAACTGGGCCAGTCCTCTTTTTAAAGAATGTTTCTCAGAAATCCTACTCACAAATTTCTGCTTATATCTCCGTAACTAGAACTTGGCTGTGGGACCACCCCTAACTGCAGGAAATGTTGAGAGATATACTGCTTTGGGTATTTTGCTGCCTCTAGTAAAACTAGAGTTTACTTAGTAATGAAGAAAGGGATAATAGATATTGAATACATGGCTGGCCACCATAGGCGCCAAATAATATTACCTATCCCCTTAGGTTGGGTGAGGATTAAATGAGTGATGCACTAAAGCACATAGTTCAGTGTCCAAGCATATAGAAAGTGTTTATGAAAAAGGAGGTAATAGTCCCTGTGTCCAATAAATTTACCCCTCTTTTGGGGAGATAGACATATGCATTAAAATAATGATATGAGAATCTACTATGAGACAAATGTAAAATTCAGTCTCAGCCCTTCTTCCCTATTGCCACCTTAGGACTGTGTAACAAAAGTCCTATTATCTGATTTTTGTAGGACATGTCTCCTTGGCCAGATTCTTTCTTACTGCTTTACATGCATGTCTTGTTTGATCCTCAAAGCATCCCAGTGTGGGTGGGTGCTGTGAGGTAGGTACTGGCAACTCAGGTTCTTTTAGGTAAGGGACTTGCTTAAGCCACGTGCTTATTATAGTTAGCTGGGACAGGAGCTCAGGTCTGTGGAGCTTTTCATCTGGTGCTGTGCTCCAGTCCTGGCTCTGCCTTCATACCCTGTGAGTCCTCAGATAAGTCCTGTCTCTCTCTGGGCCCCTTGTCTCATCCGTAAAACACCTGGAACAAAATGAGCTTGAAGGTGGCTTCTGGCTCTGACAACACAGAACTTTCCTACGAAGTGTTAAAAGTGAACTAAAAGTAAAAGATACCATCATGATTGTCATGGAGACATAAAGATGAACAAGGATTTATCTTAACAAGATGTTAAGGATTCTTTTTAACTCATTTAATGAGAAAATGATTGTTATACAATCTGTGATATTATGGTTCAAAGGAGAATCTAAAGGACAGGTACATTTATAGATGAGAGATATTGACATGCATTTGCAAATGGAGACCGAAAAAACTAGTTTTTTTTTCCCCCACAGGGGAGGGAGAGGGATGTTCTCCCATTGAACAGCATTAATTCATTTGCATGTCTATGGACAATAATTATCTTGCATTGCTGTCAGTTAGCTAACGACCCACAGAGTTGTGAAATAGTTCCCAGAGCCAGAATCGGCTAAGGTGAGCGTGCTACAGACAACACATGGTGTCCCACTGAGGCACATCTTTCTCCCTACAGAACTTGTAGTAAAAGTCTTACAGTCCAGTCAGTCTGGCTCTTGTTTCTTGCCCAGGTCTTGTGTTTCTGCCTCTCTCAGACACTTTCTGTCCTCTTCTCTCTGCTACTTCAGAGACCTCTAGTTCCTTCGGGTTTGCCTTATGGTATCCTGCTCCCAGAAAGTTTTCACTGATGGATCCTAATCTCCTTACATGGGTGCAGGGAAGTCAGATGGAGAGCTGGGGCAAAGAGGGCCCTATAAAGTGACTGAATTGGGAGACCTCACATCAGGGAACTTCTCCAGCCAGCCTATTTCCAGTGCCTGGCTCTCACAGTGGCTCAACCACCATCTGTTAAGTAGCCGCAGGCAAGTCACTTGACTTTGAGTCCATCTGGAGTATTCCAGAACTCCCCGCATAGATGGGATGGTTCTTGAGAGCTGGGGAGAGTTTTTTTCTCTGTCTTTTTCAGAGGGACATTTGGGAGGACACACGATGGAGTCCAAGATGTCCTGAACTTAGTGTTAAGATTTGGTTTCTGTGTTGGGTCTGTCACTAGCTGTGTGACCATGGGCAAGTCCTCCAACCTCAGTTTTCTTATCTGTAAAATGACAACAATCCTTTGCGGCTGTGATAGGCTGAAAAATGGCCCCGAAAAGAAATCTACATAAAATCTCTGGGACCTGTGAAAAAAGGTCTTTGCAGATGTAATTAAGTTAAGGATCTTGAGATGAGGAGACTAGTCTGGATAACTCAGGTGGGCTCTAAATGCCACCACAGACATCCTTATGAGAGAAAGATGCAGAAAACTGGCACACCGAGGAGAAGGCAGTGTGAAAACAGAGTCTGAGGGCAGCAGCCATAAGCCTGGCAATGCCGGCAGCCACCAGCAGCTAGAAGAGACACGGAACAGAGTCTTCCCTTGAGCCCCCAGAGGGAGAATAACCCTGCTGGATTTCAGGTTCTAGCCTCCAGAACTGTGAGAGAATACATTTCTATTGTTTTAAGGCACCAAGTTTGTGGTAATATATTACAGTAGCTTCTGGAAATGAATACAGCATCCTTCTGGCCTCCCAGGGTTGTGGTGATGCTCCAGTGCAACTGAGCTTTCTTCATGGTCAGTTGCATGCTAGGGGTTCTGTATAAACAGTTGGCAAGTCATTTGTATATGCTATTTACATTTTCATGTTCATGCAGAATTTTGATAAGCAGTAGTAAAAAACTGCATGGAAAAATAAGTGAAAAAATAATTTTTCAAGTACAAAAATAGCATTTGGAGTAAATCTGGGCTCCTTGGCCTGACTTTATGTATTAACCTCCTGTTGTCAGGGTGGAGGACTGAGACCATGGTCTCTCTTGCAGCTGCCCCTGGAGTTATGGAATAGGCTATCTGAGGACCCATCTGTGTGGCCCAGGTGCCATTTGCTACATTGAAATAGTGCTGTTAACAAGAGGAGTGACAGCGGGAACAAGCAGCTATTGTTTTGTGGGTCCCATCTCAGGGTGGAAATTCCTGGCGCAGCAGACAGACAGTTGGAGTGGGATGCCTTTGTCCTGCCAGGGCTCAGCGCGGCAGACCACAGCAGCTGCAGTGCAGCACGGCGGGGCTGAAATGCAACATGAAGATGCTGCCTGCCAGCGCCGACTGCATTCCAGAGGTGCAGATGCCAATCTGAGGCTGGTTCAGCACCAGGAGGGGCTCAGCTTTGCCAGCCCAGTGTGCCCACCCTTCCCTTCTGACACACACAGCATCCCACCAAAGTGATGGGTGGAAGGCATTGCCCCAGCTCTTCAAATGCACCCTCATGGACCGATCCAGGTCATCTCTTGCTCCTGTGATTCTCAGCACTGGAGCTGAGCCACTTTACTTGCCAGCACCTTTTTGTCCCCTGGACTGATTGTGTATTCCATGTCCCCTCCCCAGCAGTCTTCCATCTATATGCTCTGGTAACTCACAGCCATCACACCAATATTCTAGCTTTTAATTAATGAGTTAAATACTCAGCAGTGAGCACCTACTCTAAGTCAGACGGAGGCATGTGTGGGGATGCTTGGTAAACTAAACACATGGCCCTAACCTCCGTGGAGAATGTTAATGGGTCGACAGTTTTTACGCAAAGACTCTCACAAGCAATCATGTAATTACAAACTGTGATATACTATGGAGAGAGACATAGGGTGCTAACACAGATGAAGATGGAGCCTCTTTTAAGCTAGAGGAATGAGAAGCCCTCTCTGGGATGTGGACTTTTATTTGGAGGCATGATGGATGAGTTCCCCTAGTGTGTGCAATTTAGGTTTGGTAATTGCCGGGTGAGGAAGATCCAAGAAGAATGAACAACAGGTTCGAGAGCTGATCTACCTTTGAGGGGCTGACACAAGGTGATGTGGCTTCCATGGAGCAAGCATGGGGACAAGAGGCTGGAGAGGTGGACAGGGGCCTGATTGTATCGATGCCATCTTAAGCATCTTTGTCTTGATTCAAAGTGTAAAAGATTTCACAGAGGAATTTTAAGGATAAGGATACAATCTGGTTTTTTGACTGCTGAGTAAAGAATGGGGTGGGAGGGCCTGAGTGAAAGTAGAGACGACTAGGAGGCTATTCTGAGAGAGAAAGACCTTGGTAGCTGTTGAGTCCAATCTTTTCCCATTCAGATGGACTTGACCTAGTGGCCCAAAATCTCCCAGTAAATTGGTGGAAGAGCCAGGACTTGATCCCTGGTTTAATAACTCCTAGGTCAATGTCCTTGCCATTGTACTACACTACACTTAAGTAATTATGTTTCTATCCACAGGGATAGTAATAAGTGATGTCTTGTCCTTCAGGGTGAACCTTATGTCTTGTCCTTCTGTGGTCTTTTTTTTTTATAATCAGTATTTTTTATTATGATATTGTGGGGTACAGTTAAGGATTAGGTATACAAATACGCTTCGTTCAGGCACCCTTGTTGATAAGAGGTATCTCCCCGTCCCCAGACAGATATTGACTCCATTAATCCCATCTCCCTCCCCCTCCCCCACCATAGTTTCCCACCACTGTCAGTCCTTTTCTTATAGTATTACGATGGATGTTCAAGGTCCACTATATGAGTGAGAACATGTGATACTCAGATCTTTGTTTCTGCGAGAGGTCACTCAGTATTATAGATTCTAGCTCCATCCAAGTTGCTGTGAAATTCATGATTTTGTTCTTTTTTATGGCTGCGTGGTATTCCATCGTGCATGTGTACCACATTTTTTAATCCAGTCCTCTTTTGATGGACAGCCTGGTTGCTTCCAGGTTCTTGCTATTGTGAACAATGCTGCGATAAACATACGTGCGCAGGCTTCTGTGGTCTTATAATAAGTATTTCATATAGAGTGATAAAAGAAAGTTTAATGCGCAGAAAAGAAAAAAACAAACAACCCCATTATAAAATGGGCAAAGGATATGAACAGACACTTCTCAAAGGAAGACATCCGAGCAGCCAACAGACACATGAAGAAGTGTTCAACCTCACTAATCATCAGGGAGATGCAAAACAAAACCACGCTGAGATACCACCTAACTCCAGTCAGAATGGCAATTATCAATAACTCAAAAAATAACAGTTGCTGGAGAGGGTGTGGTGAAAAGGGAACACTTCTACGCTGTTGGTGGGAGTGTAAACTAGTGCAACCGCTGTGGAAAGCAGTGTGGCGATTCCTAAAAGCTCTAAATATCAACCTCCCATCGCCCCCCCCCCATAGTTGCCCACCACTGTCAGTCATTTTCTTGTGGTAGTACGTTGTATGATCAAGGTCTACTATATGAGTGAGAACATGTGATACTTAGTTTTTTGTTTTTGTGAGAGGTCACTCAGTATTATGGACTCTAGTTCCATCCAGGTTGCTGTGAAATTCATGATTTCATTCTTCTTTATGAATGCCATCTATTAACTTTGTTCATTTTATTCTTTATAGATAAGAAATCATTCCGTTTGAAATAATAACTTATCTTTTCTTTCTGCTTCATGGTTTGTTTTTCTGAAAATAATTTAATGAAGTTCATTCCTATCTCAGGCTCATTTTTCCCAAAGAGTCAAATGCAATAATAAAACATATTTTTGTTCCAAAAAAAAAAAAAACAACTAAAACTAAATCCCAGTTCTCTGCTAGGCTTTGTATTCCATAAGATTCCTCCAAAGTAAAGAATATAAATACTTTTAAAATGAGTTTGTCCCTTCTTGCCATTAATCGAAAAGCAATGAAGACTTTGTTGCAAAAATTATTATTCTTGGTCCCACTGATGTCCTAGAATAGAGTTATTTCTATTGTAAAACAGTCAGCCCAAGTGACCTCATATTATTTATTCATAAATGAGAATGCTATTTGTTAACACCATGTTTGTTGCTAGATTTAACTTAATGACTTATGTATCTTTTGTATTCTTTAGAACCCCCAACACATTCTGTAAACATAAGTAATACTTAAACTCTTATATAAGCCAATAACTTTCTTCCTACTGCCCTCTTAGATATTCATTCATTGAAAAATTTAGCATTTACTTCCCATACTTAAGTGAGTCAAAATATGACAAAATAGTCTTGTTAGAAAGAAAGGAATAAATACATTTTACTGCAATCGTTTGCTAATGTTGCCTTTAAAAACCTGATTTGAATTCTTTCATGTGTGAATTTTGAGGTTCTATTCTCATTACTTTTCTATTGGAAACTTAGTGATTTTTTTTTTTTTTTTTTTGAGTTGGAGTCTTACTCCGTCGCCCAGACTGAAGTCCAGTGGCCGCTTCCGGCCACCGCAGCCTCAACCTGCTGGGCTCCGGCGATCCTTCCGCCTCAGCCTTCTGAGTAGCCAGAATTACAGGCAAGCGCTACCACGCCCGGCTAATTTTTTGATTTATTGTAGAGATGAGGTCTCGCCAAGTTGCCCAGGCGGGTCTCAAACCCGTGGGCTCAGAACTTAGTGACTTTTAATAATTTGTATGAATTGCACATATTGGGTTATTAACTTTTGTCTGAAATATTTTTTAGTTCTGTATTTTTTATTTTCTGTATTTTTGTATTTTGTTATTTACTTCTTAATTCATTTGACCCCAAGAAAGTTCAATCCTTTGCTATTTTTCACTTGGTAAATTTTTCCCAAGCAAAATTTTTAAAATATTTGCTTTACCCCACCTAAAGATTGTTAATATATTCGTTTCTTTTTGTTTTTTAATTCATGTGTGTGATATAAGCAAATATCTTCACAGATATTTTCCCCCAGTAATATCCCCAAATTGTTGTTGAATAATATTTTCCTTTCCTACTGATTTGCAATGCCTACTTTACTGTATATTATACTTCTATTTATTCTAGGATTTGGTTCTAGATAATTTGCTATTTTACTGCTCTAAGAATATATCCTTTTCAATGAATTCGCCTACATTTCTGTTTTACTTCTTACTACATTTTCTAGAATTTCTAAAGCAATGCTCAAAAATAATTATGACACTGTTATATACTGCTACTTAAAGTAAATTGTTGTCACATTCAGAAAGTATCTTTTACCAAGTTTTAACAAAATCAATATGGAATATGAAATGTTATTGTCATTTCCCTCTGTATTTTTTTTTTTTTTTTTTTTGAGTTGGATTCTCATTCTGTCGCCCAGACTGGAGTGCAGTGGCACGCTCCCAGCCACCGCAGCCTCGACCTGCTGGGCTCCGGCGATCCTTCTGCCTCAGCCTTCCAAGTAGCTGGAACTACAGGCGCACGCTACCACGCCCGGCTGATTTTTTGATTTATTGTAGAGATGAGGTCTCGCCAAGTTGACCAGTCGGGTCTCGAACCCGTGGGCTCAGGCAATCCACTCACCTTGGCCTCCCAAAACGC
>CAUYQG010022757.1:0-18751 GCA_963574415.1 Tarsius wallacei
ATCAAACTGATGCCCAAACTGGGTAAAGATCCAACAAAAAAAGAGAACTACAGGCCAATATCCCTTATGAACATAGATGCAAAAATCCTCAACAAGATTCTAGCAAATCGGATCCAAAAACACATCTCACAAATCATCCACCATTACCAAGTAGGCTTCATCCCCAGGATGCAGGGGTTCAACATTCGCAAGACCATAAATGTAATTAAATACATCAACAGATGTAAAAACAAGAACCACGTGATTATCTAATTAGATGCAGAAAAAGCTTTTGATAAAATGCAGCATCCTTCTTGATAAAAACCCTCGAACACCTAGGTATAGAAGGAATATACCTCAAAATAGTAAGTGCTATCTATGATAAAGCAACAGCTAACAGATTGCTAAATGGAAAGAAACTGGAAACATTTTCCCTGAAAATGGGAACAAGACAAGGTTGCCCACTCTCACCCCTCTTCTTCAGCATTGTGTTGGAAGTCCTAGCTAGGGCAATTAGACAGGAGAAAAAAATAAATGAAAGAGGAAGTCAAATTATCCCTCTTTGCTGATGATATGATCCTATACCTTGAAAATCCAAGAGAATCTGTCAAAACCTACTTGCACTGATAAAGGACTTTGGCAAAGTCTCAGGGTACAAAATAAACGTGCAAAAGTCAGTTGCATTCCTATACACCAACAACAAGCAGGCAGAGACCCAAATTAAAAGCACAATCCCATTCACAAAACCACACACACACACGAAAAATGAAATACCTCGGCATCTTCCTAACTGGAGAAGTGAAAGACATTTACAATGAGAACTACAAAACACTGCTCAAAGAAATCCAAGAAAATACAAACAAATGGAAAAATATTCCATGCTCGTGGATAAGAAGAATCAACATTGTTAAGATATCCATCCTCCCAAAGGCAAGCTACAGATTCAACGCAATACCCATTAAGGTACCAACATCATTCTTTTCAGACCTAGAAATGACAATATAGAAATTCATATGGAAACATAAACAACCATGAATAGCCAAAACAATCCTTAACAAAAGAACCAAAACAGGAGGTATCATACTTCCAGACTTCAAACTTGACTATAAGGCTACCATAATCAAAACAGCCTGGTATTGGTACAAAACAGGCACATAGACCAATAGCACAGGATAGAGATTCTGGAAGCAAAGTCTCAATACCTCAACCAACTCATCTTTGACAAAGCCTCCAACAACAACCACTGGGGAGAGGAGAACCTATTCAGTGAATGATGCTGGGAAAACTGGCTGACCACATACAGAAGATTGAAACAAGACCCCTACCTATCACCATACACAAAAATTAACTCTAAATGGATCAAAGACCTAAACATAAAACTTCAAACTATAAGAATCTTAGAAAATGCAGGAGACACCCTTATGGAAATTGGAACTGGCAACCAATTCCTATTCAGAACCCTAAAGACCCATACCTTAAGAAGATAGGCAAGTGGGACCTCATCAAACTAACGAGCTTCTGCAAAGCAAAATAAACCATCAAGAGAGCAAGGATACTGCCCACAGAATGGGAAAAAATATTTGCCAACTGTATATCTGACAAAGGCCTAACATCTAGGATCTACAAATAACTCAAATGCGCTGAAAGGAAAAAAACAAACAGCCCCATTAAAAAGTGGGCAAAAGACATGAATAGACACTTCTCAAAAGACAATATATGGGCAGCCAACATCCACATGAAGAAGTGCTCAACCTCACTCATCATCAGAGAAATGCAAATCAAAAGCACATTGAGACAGCACCCCACCCCAGTAAGAATGGCCGTCATTAATTAAACAAACAACAACAGATGCTGGCGAGGGTGCAGAGAAAAAGAAACGCTTCTACACTGCTGGTAGGAATGCAAATTAGTACAACCTCTCTGGAAGACAGTGTGGCGATTTCTGAAAGAACTAGAAATTTACCTTCCATATGACTCAGCAATTCCCCTATTGGGAATATACTCGGAGGAACTCAAATCATTCTACGAAAAAGATACCTGCACACGTATTTTTTGTTGCAGCTCTATACATGGAAGCCATACAGAAGGACAAACATATGGACTTGGCAGCAACTTGGTTGGATTTGGATCGATCATACTCAGTAATCTATCATAGAAACAAAGAATAGAGTACCAAATGTTTTCACTCATAAGCGGACTTTGAACAATTATTATACTATAAAAAAGGGATTGGCAGTAGTGGGAAACTGTCATGGGATGGAGGTGGGATTGGCAGTTGAGGGAAACTGCTGTGGGAGGGAGGGGCATACCTCATCAACAAGGGTACATGCATAATCGTTTGTATACCTAACCCTGAATTGTACCCCACATCTTTATAATAAAAAAAGGAAAGAAAACATTATGCTAAGTAAAAGTAATCAGTCACAAAAGGTCACAAATTGTATGATTCCATTGATGTGAAATATCAAGAACAGATAAATACACAGAACCAGAAAGCAGATCAGGGGATGGGAAGGGTAAATGTGAAGTGACTGCTAATGTATATGGATTTCTTTCAGGGGTGACAAAAATGTTCAGGTATTAAGTAGTGGTTAACAGTTGTACAATTTTGTGGCTACACTAAAAAACACTGAATTCTACACTTTTAAGGGTGAACTTTATGGTATGCTAATTATATCTCAGTTTTTTAAAATACTCATTAAGTGAGGACCAATGGGAGCCCCAAACGTCACCTGTACCTAGACCACTTGTACATAGATTACCCAATCCTGACTTGCACCCCACATCTTTTTAAAATAAAAAATAAACATAATGAAAATGCGTGTTGATTGATGACTCCAAGCACATATTCGTAATTAATCTATTTCCAAATATGGGTCCTAGGATGTAGGGGCAGCCAAAGACACCCTGAATGTCTCTGCTCCAATGGAGAAAGGGCCTGGCATACATAAAGCCTGTCCCGAGGGTATCTCTGAGACCAAAACCTCCCTCCTCTCTGTGAGTTCCAAGTTAGTGTCTGCTCAGATGTACAACCAAGTTAAGTCCAAACTGAATACAGAATAACTAGATTGGCTGTTATGTGAACACTGAACAATAGATCGCTAGGGTCAGATAGAGGTAGGGAGAGACACAATAAGCACTTAGTTTGGGAGGATGCTGTGAATCCAGTGCAGACCTGTGGCTCTAGCAGTCAGGAAACTTTGTCCCAGAGGCACCCTTCTGTCAGAGCAGGGCAGGTGCCAAGGAGTCAAAACAAAGTCCAAAATATCACCTTAGTAATCATCTAGAAGCCAGAACAAGATCAAAGAAAAAACCACAAACTTTAGGTAAATATGGGGTGTGGGGAAAGGGCCTGAAATGCGGGATGTGCACAGATGTACTAACAACCAAATGTATTTTCCATGGGAAAAGTACAAAGAACACTAAGTCTGCAGTCTAGAGACCTCTTTTACTATTAACTCTGAGTAATCTTAGGCGGTCCACACAGTCTGAGCCCCAGTGTCTTCATTCTGAATTGGAGGGGTTGGATTAAATGAGCCCTGAGAATTTTTTTAGCCTTTCAGCACTAAATTACAAAACATAGACTGGAGAGTCAGACTGCATGGGCTCAGGTCATGGCTCCTCCAGTTACTTACATGCATGACTTGGGCAGGTCACTTAACTTCAATCTACAGAAAACACTTAAAATAATGCCTGGCACATGGTAAGTACTGGGTATGTGTTAGCTATTGTTATCTTCTGCAGTCCCACACATTTCTCCTGCTAGAATTATAGTAGCACAGACAACAACGCGCCTTCGAGTCTATTTCTTCCTGACACTTATTGCAATAGGCATGTGAAAGAGACAGAAGAAATCTCTGTCTCTTTCACATGCCTATTGCAATAAGTTACCCTAAATCCTTGCATGGAGGTTGAGAAGGCAGAGATTCATCATTATTGATTTAATGAAATAGCTTAGATCTGTGTCATTTTGCTAATAGCTCCGCGATTAACAGTAGATGCTAAATCTAGTTATGGTAGGAGACATGCTAAGTGACTATGGGGTATGAAAAAGTGGTCCTGTTTGGGAACTTAAGAGTTAAAAGAGAGATGTCTCTGTGTATGAAAAATGAGGGGATCTTGGCCAGTCTTTTTGACAAGAGTGTCTAAACATATTGGACTTATTCTTCTAGAATGATGAGTTTCGAGATTTTCAACTAAAATTCTCACAAACTTTTAAAATAGAAAACTTTAAAAAGTAGTTTACTTTTAAAATATCACTGTCATTTGCCACTTAAAAAATGCCCAACGTTACTAAAAGAACTTGCTGGCATGTGCTTTTGAGTCTCTCATGTTGTACTTTTGAATTATCTTAAATAATGCAAACCACTCACATTTCCAGCTGTACTTTTATTTTCTGACTTCTTTTAGTTCATGAGACTGAATAAACGAATATGCCAGGACATGAGAGTTAAGAGGATTGGAAGAAACATAATCATTCTGTTAAAAAATAAAAGCAATAACACAAAAACTCATCCATTTAAAATTCCAAACCGATGATATGGGTCCATGACCACTTAACAGGCGCACATTGAAATGATTATTTCTGACCAAGACCCATGTTTATACACTTTGCAGGAAATTCCATCTCTTCAACCCAAGACTTGGTTTGCATGGGTCTCCTTTAAGTCACCACCCAAATATTACTAACATTGAGATAGACAGTTAATTGAATTGAGTAGAATTAACGCCAAGATCCTGAAACATTTAGACTTGTAGCACAAATAAATTTAAAAATAGACAAACTTTTAAAATGGAATGATGTTTTGACATTTCTCTAGTACAAACTCAAAGAAAAGAGGAATTAAAGTAGAAACTGACAAAACTAAAGAGCCTGCATTAGAAGTTGTTCTGGAAATCAGTGATACACAACCTTTTTGGCATCAGGGACCGGTTTCATGGAAGACAATTTTTTCACGAACCAGAGTGAGGGGATGACTCAAGCACATTACATTTATTGTGCACTTTATTTCTATTATCATTACATTGTATATTATAATGAAATAAGTACTGTTATGAAATTATTTCAATATGAGTCTGCAGGCAATTGATTCATTACGGTCTCTGTGCAGTCAAAACTCACTGCTAATGTTAATCGGTATTTGCAGCTGCTCCCAGCACTGGCATCACCACCTCAGCTCTACCTCAGATTATCAGGCATTAGATTCTCATTAGGAGAGAGCAACATAGATCTTTCACATGCCTAGCTTACAATAGAGTTCAAGCTCCTATGAAAATCTAAGCTGCCGGTGATCTGACGAGAGGTGGCTCAGGTGGTAATGTGAATGACGGGGAGTGGCTGTAAATACAGATGAAGCTTTGCTCACTGGCCGAAAATACAGATAAAGCTTCACTTACTCAGCAGCCACTCACCTCCTGCTGGGTGGCCCAGTCCCTAACAGGCCATGGACCAGTACCATAAACCAGGGGGTGGGGATCCCTGCTGGAAATGAGAAGAAGTCCAAGGAATTGCCCAGGTTTATTCCAGAGGAAAAAAGGATAGAGTGGGACATGATCATTGTCAAAATATTTAAAGGGTTTTTATATGGACAACAAATTAGATACATTTTTTATTGTTCCTAACACGGGACTAAGACCAATGGGTGGAATTTACAAGGAGGCATATTGCAGCTTATTTTGGGGAATGTAACATTTGTTGACCCATATCGTGTTTGTCTTGGATGTGGATGACAAAGACATGTGAAACATCCACATAGGGAGACTGAGAGCTCCCTGCCTCTATCTTCCTAGTAGGCTTGAAGGCAGCTCAAGCCTGTCATCCTCATTTCCACTTCTCCCACAGGCTCTGTGTGTGTTCTCAAGTCTGTCCTTGTTGCTGCTACCATAAAGCAGGAATTTATTGGCCACCACTTCCTTGGGGACTCTGCTTCTCCAAGCTAGAGTAGAATTTTCTCTCCAATGGAGTACAACTCTTGTGATCAGTCTTAAAGACTGCTAAGTCTTTGAGTGATTGCTTTAACCTGATCCTGTATGAACTCTAAGTGGCAGAACTTCTTCAAAAACATATAAATCTAATATTTGAATGTCACTGTCTCAGTCTACTCAGGCTGCCATTTCAAGTACTGTAACAGTGGAGGGATGCTTAGCATAACTGATTCTGTTTTGCCTCTGAACCACCTCCACAGTTATATGCTTAAGTTAAAGCTTCGGTTTAACTTTGCAGGTAGACAAGCTAATTATAGGAGGAATTTAGTTTATAGTTCAACTTTAGAAAAAAATGATAACAGTCCCTTTCCCAAAAGTAACCCAGGAGGAGATAAGGAAAGTGCACACACAAGTAACAATGTTATGCTAAAGATTTACAGGAACATCATGACCTCACCTACATCATCTGAAGAGGCTGGAGTCCTCAGCCACCTCTTGACCTTAACCTCCTTCTCCTCCCTCTTCCCTTAACATAAAAAAGAGCCTGAAATTCATACTAATTAAAATGGCTCTTTAGGACACTGGTCCGCCATGTTCTTGGTTTGCTGGCTTCCCAAATAAAGTCACTTTCCTTGTCCTAACACCTTTTCTTTCAATTTAATGGTTGTCATGCACCGAGTGGTACAAGCTTGAATTGGGTTACAATACAATAGACTGGGTGGCTTATGCAACAGAAATTTAGGTTCTCACAGTTCTAGACACTGAAGGTTCAAGATTAAGGTTTCAGCTGACGAGGCTCCTGGTGAGGGCTCTTTCCTGGCCCACAGACTTGTTATTGTCTTCACATGGCCTTTCCTCTATGAGTGTATGAGGGGAGAGAGAGAGTGCGCCCTCTGGTGTCTCTTCTTCTAAAGACACAAATCTTGTGGGATCAGGGCCTCATTCTTAGGATCTCATTTAGCCTTAATTACTTCCTTGGAGGACTGTCTCTAAACACAGCCACATTGGGAGGTAGGGCTTCAACCAATAAATCTAAGGGAGACACATGCAGTCCATAAGAGTCGCGCTTTCCAAGTTTCTAGTGCTGAGTCACATCTGTTTTGTAATGTTTATATCCCATTGTCATCAAGGATCCAATTACTATTTTACCGGGAGTTAATTTTACTTACCTTTGTATTTCTTTGGCCCAGCATAAAAACAGGAGTAGTAGGGTGATCTTTCTGTCTCAAGATGTTTAACTTAATCACATCACCAAAGTCTATGTAAGATACATTTTCCATGTCAGATAAAATATTATTTACAGGATTGAGGCTTAAGATATGAATGTCTGCAGGGGATCATTATTCTGTCTACCACAAAATTTAATAACATTTCAGAGAGGAGAGCAGAGGCGGTTCCCCTGCAAGGCCCGCACACAACATCAGCCAAGCTCTCTCTTGCTCCCATCTGGACTCTCTGGCAAAAAAAAAAAAAAAAAAAAAAAGTGGATTAAAAGCAATAGTTTACACTATACCCGTAAGCTTCATAAAGGAAAAAGAAAAAAAGTCCACAGTTCAACCCTCGACCACTATAACGTCTTAGAGGTTAAGACTATAGGCACAAATATTTTTGGAAAAAAAAATATAGCCAAATTCAGAGAAGAAGACTCTCTATGAATATGTCAAGCTATCAAAGAAGTTAGTAAAATTATGAATTCAATCAGACAAGCAGTCAGAGAAGAAATTACTTTTATAAAAGCAGAAGGGGATATAAAGGGCTACTAACGAATTAAAGAACAAATTGAGAACAAAACAACATCATTAAAAATCTTATAAGTAAATTAGAAACAGCAAGGAACAAATAGGCATGACTTAAATTCTAATAGGTTGCATGGATGAAAGTCTTAAAATACCCATAGAGAACCAAGAAAAGAGATATAGGACATCTAAACAATTAGAAAGAAAGAAAAGATAATCCAACATAAGGGTAATTGCTTTCTACCAGAAAAATAAAACAGAATGATAAATAAGGGCATTTCTAGTTAATGAGAGAACTCTGCAGGCAGACATGCAGAAAAAGAAAACAATGTCTATATTTATATGTATAATATAAATATACAGTCAATTATTTACTTATATAAAATATGTACTTATTTTATAAATTATATAATTATGATTATATGTCTTTAAATGAATACTAACTGTCATAAATATATTATAGCTGTTGTTAATTTATGCGTATATTTATATAAACACAAAATATATCAATAGATTTCTATATAAATACAGATATACAGAGACATTATGATCATAGAAAAATAAATATATAATTAGACTATAATTTTATACATACACATTAAAGATTATATACAAACACATTGTGCTTACATGCCACAAAGAAATACGACTGTATCATGAGAGATAGATGAATAGGGCCCTGCTTTGGGAAAGTTACATTTGAATTGAGAACTGAAAAGCAGGAAGAAAACAAGACAGGGAAGAGTGTTTTAGGTAAAAGGATCAGCATGTATGAAGGCCTTGGATCAGGAAAGAGCTCAATGTGTTCCTGGAACTAAAAGAAGGGAAGTATCATGGCTGAGGCACAGATCTACACAGCTTATCAAGCATCAGTAAAAAGCAATGAAAGTACTTCCACAATCTGATGAAATTTTTTTTTAAGTCAGAGATTGTTAAATCTCCAAAACAACGAAACAAAAGATAAGTAAGTAAAAACAGGTTACCCACAAAGAAACAAAAATTAAGTTGAGTTCAGACTTGATCACTGCAATGCTAAACACAAATGTATACGGTAGCTTTTTTCTTTTTCTTTTTTATTTTTTTAAGGAGAAGATGATTTACGAAGAATTTTACATCTAACCAGATGTTGGGTGGGGAGAATCCTCCATTCAACTTCTCTCCTGTTTCCATGCTGGAGGCACATCCCTGGCACCTCTCCATCTCCTCACTTACTCCTTTCTAAGTGAGAAGAGGCCTCTTACCGATGAACCTGGAGAAGGAGGTAGGCCTGTATGGGTAATTCCCTTTTGGAGTCTCTTTCAGAGCTGACTGTGGAGTAGGGCCTTTGGTCTGCATTCACGTGATGAACTGGGGGGATAGACTGGATTCCAGCATGGCGTAGGCCTACAGTTTGGGGCTATTCAATTCAGAGGGACTGTATTAGGACACCTATTTGGCTGCTGTACTGCCAGACTCCCAATGACCCCAAAAGGGAAGGCACTGTGTCTAAGAGGTCGAAGAAATGACCAGGAAGACAACGGAACAGACATGGGTTTTATTCGGGAACTTACAGAGAAGATAGTCCAGGAGCGGCCAGCTACAGGAAAACACCACTACCGATGGCCAAAGGCACACAGGTTATCTAGCATTTTACGCAGGGCAGAGCGCAGGGTTAAACATAGAATGGGTGAGCAGGTGTAGTGTGAGAAAGCACTTATACATATGTCCTCGCATGTACACAAGATGACTGCGAATTTTCTCAAGGGGTGAGATTTTTTAGTATTATAATGAACTAAAAGTGAACTACAGGTAATCAGAAGTAGTGAGCATTGCTCTAGGCATACCAGATCTGATTGGAACCAGCCCCAGGGGCCCGACTGCCTCCAGGAAGGGTTTGCAAGAACACTCACTAGGCACAGCTGCAAGATGTGGTCAGCAGGCACGAAGAACACATTGCCCATAGCTCAGCAAGATCTACATGCCCAGGCAGAGGCTGAGGGGAAGGGGACATCCTGGGTTGGCCACTCCCAGGACATTTCCTCAGATGCCAACCCCCTGCTTGGAGCCATATCCAGAGTGTGCCTATGTTACCGCTTGGTGTGTGTCGTCTTACAGCTGCAGATTCAAACCACATGCTCCAGTTCACCGAAAAGCTAAATTTAAAAAAAAAAATCTATATCTATAAAACTATGTGTCAGATTTCTCAATTGATTCTGAACTAGGCCTCCTCAAATCTTAGTTTCCAGCTTGGCTAGGAATCTTAAATAGGCAAGAACAAGGACGGACACTATGGAGTCTAACATGTCATGTCACTGTTAAGGCCTCTGGGACACTCATCTGGGGCACTCTAGGACTCCTGTATTTAAGGTCATTAATTAAACCTGAATAAAAATAAGGTTTTTTCTATGACAATTTGTGGAAGTTTGTACGCTGACAAATTTTCACAGCTGTGTGACTGTTTATAACTGGAAAGGAACAGCACAAGCTTAAGAAGTATGATTATGAGATCCTTTATGGTGGACCTTGATAAGACCAGTCTAGACACCACTTTGGCTTACGTGGATTCAGGCTAGTCTCAGCCTGGATGAAGCAGAAATTAAGTTATTGGGAAATGTGCCTTATAGTTGCAGGGAAATTTTATCTCAAAACAGGGAGAAGATATAGGTATTTTAGGCATTCATTTGCATAATAATTTTAATTGCCTTTTCTTGGTTTATCAGCAAGATTAGCATCAGTGACTTTAAATTGAGGTCAATTCTACTTGGGCTACAGAGCACTAATACTTGCATTTCTTGCCAGGGTTAGTTAGGTAAGCTTCTCTGTGTTTGAGCTGTTACTAGGGCCAAGTGATGTAGTGGTAGATGGGCTAGCCTCTTGAAATTGCATAATTTGTCCATAGACTCATCATTTGTTCATAGGTCTCGAGTTGACGTTCTGACTTTTGCCACAAAATGGTGGTGGACTATTCCATTCATGAACAAATCAAAAGGAATAGAAGCCCTTGTTATAAAGAGATTATTGTATCCTTCTTGGGCTGAGAAACAGAAACATCTCAGGGAAATTATTGCAAACCTAAAGTTTAAGAAGGAAATAGAAAAAGCTTAAGAAGAAATTAATCTGCATGTGTTCTATGTCTAGAATAGTATATTTAGGAATAAAGTTTGCTTAGGAAGAAAAGGAGAGATTATGGATTCAGACATGATGCAGACTGAAGTTATATAATTGGAGTGCCTTCTAAAGAAAAAAAATGTATAAAATTAATGACACAGTTTTATTTTAATGGGATTCAACTTATCAGTCTTTTTCTTTATGGTTTTTTTTATATGTTCTGCAAGAAATCCTTCCCAAACTCTGAGACCTTTCTTCTATATGATCTTCTTAGCGATTTCTAATTTTGTTAATCAGGTTTTTGATCATCTAGTATTGACTTTTTTTTTTTTTCTGAGTTGGAGTCTCACTCTGTCCCCCAGACTGGAATGCAGTGGCCGCTCCCGGCCACCGCAGCCTTGACCTGCTGGGCTCCAGTGATCCTTCCGCCTCAGCCTTCCAAGTAGCTGGAACTACAGGCATGCACCACCACACCCAGCTAATTTTTTGGTTTTTTGTAGAGATGAGGTCTCACCAAGTTACCCAGGCGGGTCTCGAACCCGCGGGCTCGTATTGATTTTTATATCTGGTATAGGCAGTTGAATTTCATTTATCTCCATTTAGTTCTGGCCCTGTTTGTTTAAAAAGTCTTTTTCCCACTGCTCTGCAGTGCACCTCTATCAACAAGCCTCACATAGAGCTGTTTCTGGGCTCTGTAGTCATTCCAGTGGTCTATTTCTTTATTTCTGGCTAATTCAATTACTATGGCTTTGCAATAAATCTTGATATGTAGTAGAACAAGTCCTTCCATTTTGTTCATCTTCAAGAGTATCTGTAATTTTCTGGGTTCTTTGCATTTCCAGAAACATTTTAAGAATCACCCTTTCAGCCGGGCACAGTGGCTCATGCCTGTAATCCCAGCAATTTGGGAGGCCAAGGAGAGAGGATTGCCTGAGCCCAGGGGTTTGAGTCCAGCCTGGGCAACTTGGCAAGACCTCGTCTCTACAATAAACCAAAAAATTAGCCGAGCATGACAGTGCACGACTGTAGTTCCAGATACTTGGAAGGCTGAGGCAGAAGGATCACCTGAGCCCTGCAGGTAGAGGCTGCGGTGGCCATGAACATGTCATTGCACTCTAGCCTAGGCGACAGCAGAGTGAGACTCCAACTCAAAAAAAAAAATCACCCTGTCAAAGTTTACAAAAATATCTATTGGAATTTTAATTGGAAATTTATTAAATATGTTAACTATGTGGGATACTTTGGCACCCTTACAAACCATAATCATAAAATATCTCTCCATAAACGTGACTTCTTTAAAATCCTTCAATGACATCTTATAAATCTTCCTGAAGTGGTTCTAATACTTTATTCAAATTATTTCTAGGCATTTGATAATTTTAGATTATTATAAATAGTATCATTATATATAATTGCTTTTGTATATTGATATATTATTTAATATTTTAATAATATTTTAGCCATAGGTTCTTTTGGATTTTATGTGCCCAAACATAACAACTATGAATAAGTAATTTTCAAATCCTTACAACTTTTTTCTTTTTCTTGGCTAGCGTACCTGCTGAACTCACAAATACAAGTTAAATAACAGCAGTGACTAAAGCCATCCGTTTCTTGCTAATGACCTTAAAAAGAAAGCTTAACTATTTCACTATTAAGTATGTTTGCCTAGGTACTTTTTAAAAAATAGATACCCTTTGTAATATTAAATAAATTTCCTTTTATTCTTCATTTGCTAATTTTTTAATGATGAGTGAATGTTGCCGTTTATCAAACACTTTTTTGTGCGTCTCCTGAAATGGGCACATGATTTTTCTTCTTTAATCCATTAATGTGGTAACTTTCACTGCATGACTTTTTAAAATTTAAAATTAACCTTGCATTCCCAGAAAAGCTCATCTTGGTGATAAACCTTTACATATACTGCTATTTAAGGTTTGTTAATATTGTATCTAGGATTTGCAGTTATATTGATTTAGTGAAGTTGGGCTATAAATTTCCACTTCTAATGTTGTTTTAGGGTTTTGATATCAAGATTATTAGAGGCTCAGAAAACAAGTTGAGGAGTTCCTTCTTTGTCTATTTTCTAAAAGTCTTTTTTAAAAAATGTTTTGTAGAACTAGCCACAGGCCTGGTGTTTTCTTAGTTAAGATTTTTTATTAAACTACTAATTTAACTTCTTAAGTGGTATAGCAGCATTCAGATTTCTATTTGTTCTTGAGTCAGTTTTGGTAAGTTATCTTTTTCTAGATATTTATCCATTTTGTCTAAATTTTCATATGTATTACAATAAAGTCATTTATAACATACTCTTACTCTTTAAAACCTGCAGCAACTGAAAAGATGTAATTTTTAATGTCTGATATTAGTCATTTGTATCTTCTTTTTTCTTGATTAATCTCACCAATTCCTTGATTAATCATTTTCTTGTTTAATGTCTTTTTTCATGATTAATCTCTTGGTTTGTCAATTTTATTAGTCTTTTCAAAGAACCCACTTTTGTTGACTCTATTGTATGTTTATTTTCTATTTCATTAATTTTGGCTCAACTTTATTATTTCTTTCTTTCTATTTTATTTCGTTTTAATTTGTGAATGTTTTCAAAATTTCTTAAGAAAGGTGCTCTCTGTATAGTCTCAGAACCCCTCTGTCTCCTATAGCTTCTCTATGTGGTCTCCTCACATGGTCTCTCTAGCAAGAGAACTGGACTTTTTAGATGGAATCGTAGGATTTTCAAAGGTATAAAAACAGAAAATGCCAGGCCTTATTAAAACGTGGTCCCAAGGCCAGGTGTGGTGGCTCATGCCTGTAATCCCAGCACTTTGGGTGGCCAAGGTGAGAGGATTGCCGGAGCCCTTGGATTCAAAACCAGCCTGGGCAACTTGGTGAGACCTCATCTTTACAATAAATCAAAGTTAGCCAGGCATGGTGGTGCGTGCCTGTGGTTCCAGCTACTTGGAAGACAGAGGAGAAAGGATCACATGAGCCCAGCAGTTCAAAGCTGTGGTGGCCAGGAACACGCCACTGCCCTCCAGCCTGGGTGACAGAGTAAGACTCTAACTCAAAAAAAAAAAAAAAAAAAAAGCCAAACAAAAACTTGGTTCCAGAACTGTCTTATCACCACTTGTATTTTACTGAATATGCAAGTACAAATCCAGGGCAGATGCAAGGCTACACCTCTTGATGAGAAGAATGACAAATAATTTGCACCAACCTTTAATTCATCACACTTTTTTTTTTGGATGAGCAAAGAAAGTAGTTTCTTTTTTTATTTTTTTATTTTAAAGATGTGGGGTACAATTCAGGATTAGGTATACAAATGAACATTTCTTATACATGCATTTTGATGCACCTGTGCATGCTTTCTCTTGTATATACTCCTATACACAAGATTTTCAGTGGTAAGGTATGTGTTTTTTTTTTTTAACTCTGTTAAATTAGGCTAAACTATTCTCCTAAGTGTTGTACTATTTTACACCCCCATTAATAGTTTACCAGAGTTCCCAATGATCTACAGCCTCACCAACACTTGGTAGAGTCTATCTTTTTCCCTTTTAAACATTTTGGTGAATATGAATAGTATCTTCAGACTGTAGTTTTACTTCCCATTTCCCTGATTTCTAATGAGGTGGATATTCTTCCCTTATGTTAATTAGCTATTTGAGTTTCCTTGTTTGTGAAATGTCTTTTCAAGTCTCAAACTCAATTTCTGTTGAGTGGTCTGTCTTTTTAAAATTTATTTGTACCAGTTTCCTTATATGTCTGGAAATGTGCTTTGAGTAGTTACATATGTTGTAAATATATACATTTTGTGGCTTACCAAGGCCTTTTCTTCATGGTGCCTCCTGATGAAAAAGTTCTTGATACAATGTAGTCCCACTTATCAGTCTTTATGACTAATGCTTTTTGTCTCCATTTAAGTGAGCAATCCCAATCCTAAAGTAATGAAAATATGAAGATTCTATATTATCTTCTGGAATCTTTACTGATTTATCATATACACTTAAACCTGCAGACCATCTGGAGTTCATTTATTGTGTAACATGAGTTTTTTTAATCCCCTATAGATACCCACTTGACTTTTAGCACCACTTATCTTTAAAAGGGTATTTTCCCTCACTGCTTTGTCATAAACCAAATGGCCATACATATATTGATTTATTGTAGATAGACCATTCTCTTCCCTTGATCTTACACCAAGACTACAATGTCTTCACTACTGTAGCTTAAAATAAGTCTCCATAACTGGTAGAATAGACATTTAAAATCACAAATTTATTTTTAGGTACATTTTTAGCTTCATTCAAAATATTTTGGTAAGGTGTAGTTTTTGTTATATTTTAGTTCTATTCATTTCTATTTTTTGTTATGATTTCTTTTTTGATACATTAGTTGTCTAGAGGGGTGCCTTAAATGTTGAAATGTGAGAAATTTCTCTAGTCATTTTTGTGTTGATTACAACAATTAATTACAGTCTGGTCATTTTATCTCTTATTTCTTTTTTGTTAAAGCTTCATGTGTATTCTCCAAATAGCCTGCTGATATTTTTCTGCTTGATCTACCAATCTGAGAGTTTGTGGGAAGAGGTTGTGAGGTTTATGTTAAAATCTCTCACCATGATGGTAGCTTTGTCTGTTTCTCTTTGTGGTTTTGTCAATTTTTACTTTGTATACAATGAGGCTTTATTAGTGTATGTAATTTTGGAAATATTATATTCCTGATGAAATAAACTGTTTGTTGGTTATGCTGTTTCATTCTGTTTTATGTTGTTGTTTGTTTTAAAGTACATTTTGTGTGATGCTTTTAGACAAAAACTCAGCTGCCCTTTGCCCAATTTTTTTGTCATTTTAATAAGTAACTGCTGGCTTTTTCTCTGAGAAAACATCAAATGGCAGATGGTGCCGGTGCAGTGGGAAGGCCCTGAGGCCCCGGGGGCCTCAGAATGGGAGGTTACAGCAGCTTTTGCAGAGGTGTTGGCAGCGGCCTCCATGTCAATGTCACGGAGTTTGAAGAAACAAGGCCTAGGACAAGGAGTGGATGCCCATCACCAAGCTGGGCTGCCTGGTCAAGGACATGAAGATCAAGTTGTTGGAGATCTGCCTCTTCTCTCTGTCCATCATGAAGTTTGAGATCATTAACTCATTCCTTGGGGCATCTCTCAAGGATGAGGTTTTGAAGATTAAACCAGTGCAAAAGCAGACCCATGCTGACCAGCAGACCAGGTTCAAGGTGTTTGTTGCCATTGGGGACTACAATGGCCACATTAGTTTGCGTGTTAAGTGCTCCAAGGAAGTAGCCACTGCCCTCCAAGGGACCAATATCCTGGCCATTATCCATTGTCCTTGGGGAGAGGCCACTGGGGAAACAAGATTGGCAAGCCCCACTCTGTCCCTTGCAAAGTGACAGGCTGCTTTGGCTCTCTTCTGGTGTACCTTATTCCTGTCCCCAGGGGCACTGGCATTATCTCAGCCCCCATGGGGCTGGTATTGATGACTGCTACAACTTGGATAGGGGCTGCACTTCCATCCTGGGCAACTTCACCAGGCCACCTTTAATGCCATCTCTAAGACCTACAACTACTTGACCCTTGACCTCTGGAAAGAGACCAAGTCTCTTTCACTATCAAGAATTCACTGACCATCTTGTCAAGACCTACAGAGGAGTCCTGTGAAGACCCAGGCTTCAGCTATGGCAACAACATAAGGTTTTTATACAAGAAAAATAACATGAATCAAACCTGAAAAACAAATAAACAAACAAAAACAGCTGATAGTCTTTCAAGAATTCTTGGAAAATTTCTCAGCCATTATCTTTCCAAATATTGCTTCTTTCAATTCTGTTATCCTTCTTTGAAATTCCAGTCAAACATGTGTTACTCCTTCACTCTCTAGCCTCCATTTCTTATCTTTTTCACATATTCCATATTTTTGACTGTTTGAATTGCACTCTGGAAATTTTCTTTACACCTATTTTCAAGTTCACTAAATCTCTCTTGAACTATGTCTAATTATTTATTTATTTATTTGTTTGTTTATTTATTTATTTATTTATGAGTCAGGATCTCACTCTATTGCCCAGGCTAAAGTGCAGTAGCATGATCATGTTGATCATGGTTCACAGCAGCCTTAACACCCTGGGCTTAGGCTATCCTTCCACCTCAGCATTCTGAGTAGCTGGGACTACAGATGTACGCCACTACACCTGGCTAATTTTTTTTTTTTTTTTTTTTTTTTTGTAGAGACAAGGCTGTGGTATGTTGCCCAGGCTGGTTTCAGTTTTCTGGGTTCAAGCAACCCATCTGCCTTGGCCTCTCAAAATGCTGGAATTACAGGCATGAGTTACTATGCCTGGCTCTAATCTATTCTTTAACATGTCAGATGTTGAATTCATGCTTTCAATTATCTTACATTTGAATCTTTTCAAGTCTTTCTGAATTTTTTATAGTTTCCTACTAAATAGATAGATATAGATAGATGATTGATAGAAGATAGATAGATAGATGATAGACAGAGATAGATGATAGATAGGCATTGTACAACAACATCATTTTGGTCAATGATGAACCACATATATGATGGTGATTCCATAAGATTGTAATGGAGCAGAAAAATTTCTATTTATAAGTGATGTCATAGCCATCATAACATTGTAGCACAAAGCATTACCTTTTTTATGTTTAGACATGTTTATATACACAAATACCATTTTGTTATAATGGCCTTCAATATTCAGTACAGTAACTTTCTGTAAAGGTTTGTAAACTAAACTCAATAGGTCATACTGTATAGTCTAGGTGTGTAGTAGGCTACACCATCTAAGTTCATTTCTCAGAATGTATCCGTTTTCAAGCAACATATGACTATATAGTCAAGTCTCCTGTGTACATATTTTATGTTCTGACTTTGGTATTTCCAGTATCTAAAGTCTCTTTGATTTTAATTCTTCTACTTAATTTTTTTCTGCTGTCTGTTTCTCATGATAACTTATATTCTTTTGTTTTGTTATTTTAACTGTGAATTCATATGTGGGACTTCTCTGAGATGCAAGCTAAAGTTACATTCCTTCATAAAGGATTTATGCTTGCTTCTGTGGGTTGCAGGAAGGATTACCTTTCCAAGATCACTTTATTTTGATTTTATTGGTATTCTTATTTTTGAAACAATCTTAAATTTACAGAAATGTTGCAAGGACTGTACAAAAAACTTTTTCTCTCAACCATTTGAAAGTAAGTTACCAAATGATGATCCATTATTACTAGCTAATCAATTAGCTAATTAATTAATTAATTTTTTAAAGCAGGATTTATTAGGCGGACAGAAAAGCTCCCATAATGGGAGGGGACCCGAGGAAGTTGCCTTAATTACTTAATTTAAAACAATGTATTGCTAGTAATAGATGTATATACTTTAGGACATGTGATAATTTAATACATTCAGATAATTTGTAAAATTTAAATCAGTATAATTGGGATATTTGTCACCTCAAATATTTGTCTTTATGCTAGAAACATTCATATCATTCTCTTCTAGATATTTAGAAATATTTAGTAGATTATTGTAAACTATAGTCACCCTACCGATACATCAAACATTAGATCTTTCGTCTTTCAAACCACTTTTTGTACCCATTAATAAACCTCTCTTCATCCACTTCCTTTCCCCTTCCTGACTTCTGGTAACCACCTACCTGCAGTTCCATCCATGTTGCTGCAAATGACAGGATTTTATTGCTAAATAATATTCAATTGTGTATATATACCACTTTTTAAATTCATTCATCCATTGATGGGCATGTGAGTTAATTTCATATTTTGGCTATTATGAGTAGTGCTGCAATAAACATGGGAGTGCAGATATCTCGATGGCCGGGCTCAGTGACTCAGCCTGTAATCCCGCGCCTTTGGGAGGCTGAGGTGAGTGGATTGCCTGAGCCCGCGGGTTCGAGACCCGCCTGGGCAAGCAAGACCTCATCTCTACAATAAATCAAAAAATTAGCCGGGCATGGTAGCGCGCGCCTGTAGTTCC